>BMAO01022762.1:0-18413 GCA_019973975.1 Trichonephila clavata
AACACAACTGGCTCCAACACCTCGGAGATGTAGCGCTGGCTGTTTAAAGTACCGGCAATGCGTACTAGAGGAGTGCGAGAGTGATATCCAATACCGCCCATACCATAATATCCGGTGCAGGACCCGTGGCGGCTTTGCGGAACGCAGCTGTTCAGCATCATCTCTCCACGGTGTCTCCAGACTCGAATCCGACCATCGTGGTGTTGCAGACAGATGCGTGACTCGTCAGTAAAGACAACTTCATTTTATTCTGCGCCCACATCCTTCTTTCATCGCACCATTGCGGCGGAGACGTCTGTGGTTCTGCGTCAAGGTAGACCAAGCAATGGACGTCTTGCGGACAGACCACTCTGCTGTAAACGGCGTCGAATGGTACGCGCAGACATTGAATGATGCGTTACAGACTCAAAATGCTGTGCTATGGTTCGTGATGTGACTGAGTGATCCGGCACTGCCATGCGCAAATTTGCCTGTCCCATGAAGTGGTTTACTGAGGTGGATGCTATCACCCCGTCGGTCCGTCGTACCCTCCTGCATCCAACGGTCACATATCCGCAATACAGTTGTTTGGTCTCGTCCAACACGACTACCGATTTCCCTGAAAATAATCCACAATCTCAGTACGCCACTATCCTTCCTCTGTTGAACTCGGATACTTGATCAAAAGCTGATTACTGTTTTCTACGATTCATAACTGATCGTTTTTCGAAAAAACCACAAGAAAAAAAAACAATTGCCGAACTTGAAATCGTCGAAATCCCCAAGCCTTAAATAGCGCTTTGAGGTAGCGCCACAGCCGTGCGTGTATGTGTCTGCGCTGAAACTCTAATCATTTGCATATCTCACCTCCGCTAATGCATGTCGTAAATTTCATTTTATTTGCGGGCTTCCTTTAGGGTGTTGCATGTACGGTGGCCAGCAGTGTAGTTAAGTTAATTTTTCTTCAGTAAAAAAACCCCTTTAATGTAGATTGGCTTAGAAATTTAAAAACACTTGACAATATTTCAGAAGTTAACATTATTTATATACATGCAAAGAAAACACTTTACCGGTTTGTACAATTGTAAACACCTGATTAACTTACTGAATTCAGCGCCACAAAATTTGGCAAATATTTTTTACATTTTAGTAAGTTCTTTATGTAAAGTTTAATTTAATATATTTTGATTAAATCAGTTAATACTATATAATATATATAAATTGCCTTTTTAAACTATTAAATTGTTTATTAGTTAAGGCTGTGGATATTTGAAATAGTTTAAAATCCTCAGTCTAACGTGTTTGGGATTTTCTGCAGATAGAGTAATATATAATCTAATCATTAATTTGATAATTATTTAAGAACATTTAAATTTATATTCTAACTGCATTTTTGTGTCTGAAAACAATCTACCCATTTTTACCTTGAAATGTATCTTGCATTTGTTAGCTATTTCTAGGATTAAAGGCTAATAATCCAGTATTCTTATACGAATTCTTAGATACATAAATAAAACTAAACATATATTCGTATGCTCTTTTATTTAGATAAACATATCAGAAACTTTTGGTTTGAGAGATTTAACAGAAGTTAGCGTGCCCCAGGGAATGAATAATTCAAGTAAAGTATTTGGAGAAATAGATGTAAATTCCATAAATAGATTCGAGATCAAACAAAATATCAAAATCTAGAATCAAAATATCTGAAATTCCTCTCTTCGCAGGTTATTTTATAATATATAAGCTGACTCAAAGTATATATAAGTTCAACAAGTATTATCTTTCGTTTACTTTCACTTTTTCGTACAGCTTAAGTGGAATTCTACATTTAAAATTAGGAGATATATAGTATGCTTAATCCGTTTATAAAACAAATACAAATAGAAAAATAAAGAATCTGAACTTATAAATAAGAGCATTATAAGGTTTTGGAAGTATCATAAGATTTGAACTTGCACACACAATAAGAATATATATTAAACATAAGAAATCCTACTAAATGAAGCAATAAAATAAAAGGAAGTTAAAAATAAATAAAGAGAAATATTTAAGATAAGGATGTTATTACATACATACTTGTTTCCGTTGAAAATGTAAAAATACAAACATATTTCACCACAACGCGCGTTCGTACATTTCGAAGACAAATCACGTTAATGTTGTAAATGCACTAGTTAATCTTCCAAAGAGGTACAGAAATAAATAAATATATAATACTTTAACCATCTCTTCTAATAGGGAAAAATATTAAGATGCATTTTTTGAAAAAGCAAATTTAATGTACTGTTTTTTGAAATTGTGTTTAATTTAAAAAAGTAAATCAATGCAGTTTTATATTACAAGGGGTGATCAAATGAAAAGGTACGAAACGACACGGTGGGTACAAATATAGACTTTATTCAAAATATACACCATAGGCCTGAGCACAACGATCCCACTGATGAACAAGCCGCAGGATTCCTTGTTCCCAGAATTCCTGTGGCTGTGACGAGACCCAGTCCTTCACAGTGTCCTTGAGTACGTCGTCCGAGTTGAAGCGCTTTCCTTTCAGGTGTTTCTTCAGTGGACCAAACACATGGAAATCGCAGGGTGACATGTCCGGACTGTAGGACGGATGGTCCAACGTCTCCCATTGGAACTTGTCCAGTTCCATTTGTGTGACTCTGGAGACGTGTGGACGCGCGTTATCATGGAGCAGAACCACACCCTCCGTGAGCAGCCCCGGTCTTTTGTTCTTGATGGACCTGCGTAGGCGTCGGAGTGTCTCACAGTACACATGGGAGTTAATGCTTTTTCTGTGCTCGAGTAATTCTGTGCTCGCATCATTTGGACGCCGCTTTTTATAAGAGCCTTTGCTCTCTCCTGCGCATGCGGGCACCGCGCATGATCCGATCCCAGTCAGAGCTCTCCAATGGCATCCCGAGATGTCTCGCTACATTCTCCCTTGGCGGAATACGCAAATATTTAACTGTTTCATTTTTATGTCGTTTCGTACCTTTTCATTTGATCACCCCTTGTTCAGATATAAAAACAGAACAGTAGTTAATATTCCTAATATTGGATGTCAAATTACTGTCAAGGTCTCAATGAGCAAGCCGCTTCCAGAAATGTTATGAAGAACAGATCTATTACTATAAATTTATATATCTCAGAAATCCTAGTTAAGACTCTTGAGGTCTTAGATATAGATTGTTGATAGGTAAAATATTAGTATTAGCCAACCATTTTTTAATAAATGTGACTATTTAAGAAACATACGTTTTTCTTTTATTTTTCGGACAAAAAAAAATTGCTTTTATATAGGCTGCATTGTAGTAACTGTCTTGAAATTATTATATGTATATCCAATTCAAGTAAAACTAAATTAAAAAAATTCAAATGCTTTTTAAAATTGCAGTTTGAACGTAATTGAATACCTTAAAAAAATAGCTGAAACTGCAAGCTGGCATCAATTGATTGACTGATTCTGAATAAAAAAAATGCATGCATTAGGCTTGATTACACATTTCTGAGTGCCTTCTATTTAATTAAGCAACTAAATAAAATAATTTTTAATTTGTTTAAATGTTTAATTAAATATGCTAAACATCCAGAAAACTGGAATTATTTTTAGAAAAATGAAATTTTAAATGTCACACAAATCGCTTTCAGATCAATCACGGCAAAAGTTATTACTCTTACGAGAAACTCGGAGGAAAAAAGAACAATTTCCCGAGTTTCTGATTTTAGCAAAAATAAGTAAAAATTTCACCGTCGCAATCAATCTACTCAAAGTTTCGTGAGAAGCTCGATCTAATTCTTCGAGTAATTAAATTTCTCAAATGAGCTCCGCAAATCCTAAGATTTCAATCGAATCGAGTAATTTTGACTCGGAAAATCACCACTCGAACATTCAGTGGGGTTCATTTCAGCACGCGGTGTATTAAAAAAAACTAAATGACTTCAGTTTCAACTTGTAGTTAATTAAAAACAGCTAACAGGTCTGCTTTTAATTACCTTGTGACTTTACGTGTGAGATAGTGTTAATGTGCCTAAGAAACTTAAACAGACATCGACAGAGGTGATAATTTATATCCCACCGTTTTATTTCTTTATCGACGTTGATTAAAGAGGTGAGGTAAATTAATTCTAGGTAAAAGTTTCTGTCGGTTAAAAAACCCCTCTACATTTTATTGTTTGTTAAATTATTATGAACTTTAAAAGGAGAAACTAAGCCTTACAAGCTTAATAAAAAATTATTATTGTATTAAAAATAAAAATTTCTGTTGCATTGTGTGTTTTTAATTATTTCAATTATTTATTGCGTTATATAATTAACAAGTAATTAGATACATTTTTTACCTGCTATATTAATTAAGATTTGAAATCTTGAATGGAGTTTCCTATTTGCAAGTATAACTTTTCTGTGTGTACGAAATAGAGTAGTTGTTATAGTATAACTGAAATTTGTTTCAAAGAATACCTATTTTTCAAAGGCCATCTTGATAAAAGTTTTGTTTACCAAATATTGTGATAGAAAAAAAAAATTATTGATGGAAGTATTTCGATACTATGTGCACATTGAAGTACTTCGTGCCCAATACATTGCAAACTTAGAAATTAGGAGATATTGAAAAAATAATATCACAAAAAAATTCCATGTACATTGTGAATAAGCATCTCTCATTCTCTATCTCTTTCGCTCATTCTCTTTATCTCTCGCTCATTCTACCTATCTCTCGCTCATTCTCTCTATCTCTCCCTCAACTTATCTATCTCTCGCTTCATTCCTTTCTTGTTTAATTCTATTTCTCCGACGCTCTGTCAACACTCTGTCTCATTATCTGTTTCTCTGATTCTCTGAATTTTATTTTCTGTTTCTATAATTATCTGAACTTCATTCTCCGTTTCTCTAATTTTCTGACTTTCATTCTTCCTTCCTCTAGTTCTATCTCTTTTTCATTCTCTGTTTCTATAATTCTCTTAACTTTTTTCTTCGTTTCTCTAATTTTCTGAGTTTCATTCTTCCTTCCTCTATCTCTTTCATTCTCTCTTTCTAAAATTCTCTATATTTCATTCTCACATTCTCTCTTTTATTCCCACTCTTTCTCCCATTTTCTCTCCCTCATTTTCTCTCTTTCATTCTTTCTCTACCATTTTAGCTCCCTTTCAAAAAGTTTCAATTTTCATTCTGTGACTTCAAAGTTACCAACAAATATTGTGCTTAAAAATCAATTTGATTATTTAAAATATAAATTGAAATTTATTTAAGTTATTTTCTTACGTTTTATTAATTCCAATTGATTGATGAATATGTAAACCCTAATTCTTCGTTTTTTTATGTCCCTATATCAATTTTGTACCATTCTTGAATAGACTTTATTTTCTTTCCCAAAAAGGACTATACACTTTTATATTTCAAAGATTTATGTCTACTGTTTACGTCAATATAACGATAAGCTTTCAAGTCGCTTGATCCCTCGTCAAGTGAATTGAGTCTCTTATTCAACAAAAACGTCCAACTCGAATTTAAAATGGGATCTTCATTTCAAATTTCGAAGCTTTATGTTTACTGAAAATGTCAGTTCATTTTTAAATGACAAAGCAAAATATATTAGTTTATTTCCTATTCTAAAATTTGAGTTTTGGGAATCCCTTTCCTTTCTCACCAATGCTTCATCCATTAATTTTTGTGTATTTGATTTTGTAGAAATACGTGCGTAGAATCTATCATTTTGCATATTATAGGACACAGATCTCAGGCATTTTGCCAAACACGTGTTCGTGTGCCTACCGACATATTGAAAGCCATAACTCACATTTTGACAGTGAGTTTTGTTCCATTTACTCAGCTTATCCAATAAATTTATAAAATTCATCCATTTTAGTTTTTGTTTTGGAGCTCACTGTTAGATATAAGAAATGCTTGTCCATCTTCAAGAGTATTTTTATTGCAGTTAAAAGATGAAAGAGATCAAATTAAAATTTCATAAACTACTCATTTTAATTCATTTTATTTTTTCTAGCAACCTAGTTCAAATTAGTTTAATAAAAATATCATTGTTTAAAAAAAAACGTGTAAAAAGTTTAAGAAAAATTCCATACATATATATATAGAGAGAGATAGAAAGATATTTGATTCTTTATTCAGAAAATATTATTATTAATAGCATGCAACGCAATACATTTCTGGTTTTAAAAAATCAGAAGAAATAAAAAATTCTAAATATTGTAATAAATGTTACTTAAATCAAAAATACGCAATTAATTTGATTAATTGTTATTTGAATAAAGAAAATCTAAATAATAAGGTTTAAAATTCCATAGGTTATTATTGTAAATCTATCATTTTTCCTAGATATAGTTACCACCATATTCTAATATTAAAAAAATGACTCATTCACTTAGGATTTTTTTTAATCATATATAATTTAGTCTCCAAAGTAATGGTAGTGCGTACACACTTTTTAATTTTTTATATATTCGTTTCATACTTTCGCTTAGTTCTACTATTCAGCCATTCCCATGCTTTGAATTTACATTTGGGTAAAGTATCTGGCAATAACTTGTTTATTGTACTCGGATTTATCGCGGGCTCTGTATTGTTGAATTCAAGTTTTAGGTAAGTTATTTATTTCTTGTAATGGATTTAGACATTCTATCCATACTTTTCAATAGGTTTTTGCTCAGTATTATTAACAGAAAGGGGAAAGGTTGGGTGGCCACAAAGCATGTACAATCCCACTTTCAAACAAATTATGTTATATATAAGCTGTCCTAAGTCAACAATGCTTATAATACTGGATCATCCATGTTTTTATATTTAAATATATTATTTTTATTTTCTTCATATATCCTTTCTTAAACCTATTGTTTGATTATCTTGCAATTTCAATTTTTTCAGTTTGGATTATTGTTTATTTATCTCTTTCTCTCTATTAGAGATTTTGATTATATATATATATATATATATTGTTATCTACCTTCTTTGCTACATATTTCATGATGTTTAATGATTATGTAATTGCCTAGCATTAAGCTTTCAATTGTATTCAAAAATAGGCCTCGCCTTTTCATTTTAAAAGACAGGAATTTAATACCTAAAATGGAAGTATATTTATCTTTATGTATCTCTCTTAAATCGTCCTCCTCTTACCAGTCGAGTTCCGCAAAACCGTTCTTAAAGTATCTCAACCCAACATAAGAAACTTGTTTGTTTAATTTAAATATCCCCTTATAGTAGTTCAAAAACGAGAATTCTTTTTTATAAGGCCTCTGTAATCCTCTCCGAAGTCAGTTTCTACAAAACCTGTTTTTAGTGAATCCCTACTCAATAAATGAAACATGCCTGATAAATGTCAAATATGTAGGTTTAATAATTAAAAGCAAGAGATTTTGTCTCTAACATCCCCCCCCCCATCTCTCTTAAGAGTTGATTACCTGCAAAACCCTTCCTTAGAAGGTTTCTTCTAAACTTCGGAAACATGCTTGGTAAATTTAAAGTATTTCCGTGTTGCAGTTACCTATATCTCGAGATGACTGAGTGAATGTCTGCATATCAAGAAATTTTAAAGCGTATTTACTCGTCTTTAGATGTGTCTGGAAAGATATAGCGGCCGCGGTGGCCGAGTGGTCTAGGCATCGGATCATGGCTAGCATATCATGAGTTCGATTCTAGTACCACTAAAGACCCGCCGTGTACGGGAGCGATGCACGTTAAATCTGTCGAGAGCTCAAACGTCCTCCCGTTGGTGTGGTGTGGTAGTTAGGAGAGGGGGGTGCCAGCTCAGGTGTCGTCCGCGTCACTTGACCATGGTTCAAAATTACGCGGACCGTCGCCAAAAGCCCTCGTGTTGCTAATCAGTGCGACGTTAATATTCACTCACTCACTCACTGGAAAGATGTAGAATCTTTGTTTGAATACATGTGTCTTTATGAAGCTAATGAAAACTGCTATTGTATTTGGCAGACTTTTTACGATATTTTGTTTAATCAACAAAATATCGCAATTTATTGAATTATCTTGTTTTATCTTTTCATGAACATTGAGAAGGCACTAGCACAGATTCAAATATATATACTAATAAGATCTTATTAAGAGTAAATCGATTGTATTTAAAACAAAATTGTAAGAAAGAAACTTTAATTTATATTGAAAACACCTACTTGTTAATAACCCAAACGGTTTCAGCATTTTAAAGGCATTTAATCATCTCATAATTCGTTCGTGAAAGGATAGTAAATATTTAAGCTTTATATAGTATGAATTACTATTATGCACCCATATCTTTATTAGAATTAGTAATTATTCTTATGTAATCATTAAAAAAATTTGGAATATTTAAAGAAATTAATATTATTACATTTTCGCAACGTACATTACGCATACAGTTATAATCTGTGAAAATATACTTCTAACTTCCTAAGATGATTTGTGAAGATTTTCAAATATATAAGTAAAAATTCAATTTTTAATAATAGTTATACACAAATAACACATTATTTTAGTAGCTTTATTTAAAAGATTTACATGACATAAGAAATCATTAGAATTGTACACATATTGAGTTTAATTACTCGAATTCACTCAAATTAAATGAAAAACAGCTTAAAAAAAGATATTTTCCATATAATCTCATTCCTATACTGCACACAATTAACACTACTCTAACATACCTGAAAGAGAACTAAATTATTGTTCTGATAGGTTAATTTACTTAATTAAAGTATCTGATTGATTTAGAAAAGAAATATTCCAGTACAAATTTACGTATGTGCGTTATACCCATTACTATTAAGACAGCAGCAGCCAAGTGGCCAGGGTCTCTCAAATCTATAGTCAGTGTTGTTTCCGTGGAATTAAGGTTTCATGTCTTGATACCTTGACTCAACTGTAGAGTAAAAATCCTTTCTTCATGGCCGTAAGTTTGATCTGCACATTAACCAGACAAAACACAAAACCTTCGTGTTGGCTTAGTGTGGAAATTTGGAGACTGGGATGCCAATTTATGTGTCGTCTTCATCATTTGATTGCGGTTCAAAAATATGTCCATCTGTAATAGTTTTCACGCTATTTCTTTGTGCACTATTAATAAAAAAAAATCGCATGACCGATTGCATGTAGCGCAATTCGACTACCTTTTAGTTATGTAAACTCCTGTTTATAAAACTATTAATTTCGTAGATACAAAAAGCTGTCCATTAAACATACATGAAACTCAACCTCAATTTCAGAAAGAATTTGGGTTGAAAAAATAAATCATTATATATATGTGTTATTTATTCACAAATATTTATTTATCATGCTGATTCCTTAAAATTTAGCAATAGTTTTCAAATGCAGCATTTTCCTAAGACGAGTTAATTTCAGGCAAATGTTTATTATTAGAAAACTTAAAATGATGCATGGAACTAAATTTTCTTAAGGATTGCTTGCTTTGTGTATGTATGAGGGTGTCGACGATATAAAGGGAATCTTTTCTCAGCCAGTGATTATCTCCATGACTGATAAAAGATGTTAAAGGAACAACACAACTTAGGCGGAAGTGAACAATATCACGCAGATGTTGTAGTATAAATGTGCTTACATATTAAAAGAAAATGTAGATTGGTTGATTTTATCGTGCGGTATTTTGGCGCCATCTCTTGATAGAAAAACTAACTGCTTTTTTGCCAGAATTCATCTCTGGGATGGAGTATGAGCAAAGTTAAAAAATAGGGCTGTGTTTTTATGTCCAGTATGGAGCCACTAAGAAATAGTTGGCGTTGTTTTTAAAATTAAAGATAGCATTTCAACATTTCATTCAGAAGTTTTATACCTGTCTATACAACTTATGTTTCAAATTGTCATTTTAACTATCAATATTTTGCTTGGCAGTATTGTTATTATTATTTTCAAAGTTGAAAAATACATTAATTGCTATTTTTTACCAAAATATTGCTTTTTAAGTAGAGAAACTGTGGACAACTTTGACGTAATCATCCTCGAGACCGATCAATATTTGAAGTGTAATTTATTTATTTTTTTTACCATTGAATTTTGAGGTTTTTAAACTATTTTTTAAAAAAAGTGAGTTTATGTTGTATACTCAAAACCTTAGGCAATCTAAAGTGAAAAGTAAAATCAAAGATTTGTCTGAAATAAATACTGCGAAAGCACTTATTAATTATGATTAGTACACATATGGCAGATGCAAATTTCACTCCATTTACTTTAGAAAATTTATTTTAGATACGACTGAAGCTCTCTTTAAAAAGGGAAACTTATTATTTCCCAATGGAATATTTAGAGGTAGAAGCATGTGATTTGATTATTTTAAATTGTTTACTCGGATAAATTATTTTTTTAACTCTTTAAAAGGAAACAATACTTTTTTTTTAAAAAAAATATTATTAGTTTTCATTTAAAATAAAACAGGTTTCTAACTCCCTTTTATGTGATAATAATTATTTGAAAAGCACTTTTGCATCTAATTGCTTCTCAGTGTAAAACGAAAGCCATTCCTTCTTCTATTTTGTTATTATTAAATTATTCCCTTACATCAAACATATTATTTATTTTAATAGGGTATACTATACATGTTTAGCAATTCAACAAATTCAAATGTAAAAAGAGGTAATAGACAAAAGAAGATCAACATTAAAGAGAAAAAAAATGTTTGACGCTATTTTCACTACATAAACATTTTCTTAATGATAAAAATCCTTCTTAAAAAACCACTTAGATATGATGCCATTTGTAACAAATTTTCCTAGATTCCAACAATATTTTCTCAAGGAACATTGGCGTCAAACTGAAGTACCTGAGTACTTTTAGTCGCAAACATTGTAGCTCTTGGATTTTAAATGAACACTCAGGTACACACTGAATTTTTTCTATTGGCAATTAAGAGCTCATGGGCAGTTGAATCGTTGCCCTTGCTCAGACTGTTGGAACTTTGCTTCAAATTTAAAATGGTTAAAAACAGTGATGCACACAAAATATGTGCTCTCGTAGTTGTTTAATAGTTGTTAGTAGTTTCAAGATTGCTTTTCTTTCAGATATATTTACTCCTTTTTGAATTATCTTTCTAACCAGGACAATATGAGTGGTAGTTTCAGAATAATTTATCAATGCAGCTATTTCTTGGTCACTTTCACCGCAACAGCCTTTAAAATAAAATCTTTCATTTTCCACTCAACTACCTCTTTAGTTGAAACATTTTGAATAAATTGAGGATAGTGCAATCAAGACCTATGCCTATGCTTTTGAAGATATTCTTACATGAAATATTAATGCATGCTTTATAATATGATTTTGATATAATGTATAATATGCTGATTTTCTGAGATAGTCTTATTTCTTAATATAAACCTCATTTAATTTTTAGACAAACAAGCAGAATTTTATTAAAAAATTAAGATAGCTTTAAAGTTTAAATTCCAATAGAAAGTATTTCATGACAAATTTTAACAACACCTGCTAAAATTGTCGTAATAAATTTTTCTTGGAAATTTACCAGTTCGTTGGTGAATTTACAATCTTGTATATAAATCTATCTATCTATCCGTAGATAGATAGATATAGACAACTATTTAAACATATTATCTCTTTCTCTCCCTCTCTGTATATATATATATGTATATATATATTATATATATATATATATATATATATATATATATATATATATATATATATATTATATATATATATATAGGGAGAAAGAGAAAGACAGAGAGAGAGAGAGAGAAAGGTGTGTGGTTATGTGTTTTATTTAAAATGGAAACATTTTTAATTTCATACATCTAAAGAAAAATATTTTCAAATATGAATTATTGATTCGTAACTTTTCTAATTTTCATAATTATTGATAAACATCTTACAAGTGATAAAAACCAATCTTTCTTTTGTCATAATTTGTTATCTCTCTTAAATAAATTTTGTTTTTCATTATCCCTGATAGATTATCCCTATAGTTTGTGTTTCAAATTTTTATGATTCATAAATCAACAAAATATCTTAACGAGAAATACAAAAATGCAACAATAAACGCATCTCTCACTGCGTTTGTATGTGGGATCAAGCGCGCTCGTGTATGTATGTGAAAATACATATATATGCTATAGTGAATTATTCAAATTAGTATGTGCTACAATATTTTATACCACACTTATTTTCAATCTCATCATATATTTGGTTCTTTCCTTTTCCCCAGTTGCTGTCTAACTTTATCCCCTTTTAATACTGTCAAGTAAAATATATTTTTTTTACTACTTCTCTCTTTACTAATTGGATTCGAAGCTTAAGTTTAAAAAAAAACAAAAACCTGATAAGAAATATTTAAAAGACACCTTTTTTTTAAAAAAAATAATAATAAATCTCCACTAAGTCAATAGAAAGAGCCAGTTAGACGAAGCAAAGCCTTCCATCAACAACACATTTTCTCATTCTTCCCTGCATCGATCTTTTAGAAATTGTCCACATAATTGAAAATCCTATAATCCTTCGAGACAAGCGCCTTAAACACTTTGCAGCGACAGATGACACTGATCCTGAAAAAGAAGAGGGCGGGGAACACAGCTGACGAATATTGTGGTTCGCAACAAATCAAAAATGTTAAAAGCTTAGCCCTTGGCGATAAGAGGCACTGGAAGAAAAGCACCCGGTTTTCTAGCTAAGCTTATTAATCGGCCATGTTAGACGAGCAAGCAAGACAAACAAAGTAGCTGGAAATGAGTGTGGGCAGCGGTTTTGTGTACCGTTCCGGTCCTCATACAGATTATCTAGTAAGAGAAGCTTATCTTGTTCTGGCAAACAAAGCGTTGATTATTAATACAGAACAGATTCCAATATCCTCGGTTGCCAGTTGCGTTCTTATATTTACTCACGTTCTCAAATTGAAATGTTTCAGAGTGTATCTATTTCAGTGGTTACTGGCACTTACAATTCTTGTTTTACCAGCGCTACATTGTGTTGATTTTGCGATTGTTAAATGGATTTGTAAAACTAATATATTTTATGTGTCCATTGTTTATATATGATCCTTATATGTTCTATAGTATCATTTTAAATACACTTTAATACCATTTTATTGATGTGATATTTTATTTATATTTCGTTTAAAGTATTACTTACACAGTGATAATCGTTTTACTCGAAACTGAGGGGAACTGAAATATATTTTCGTGCTAAAAGAATTTCGTGTTATAGGGTAAAATACATATATTCGACAAAGCTAAGTTTATTAGAGTACATTTTATGCATGTAGATATGTATATCTACATTTATTTAATAAAAATCAGTGAAACAAAACCTTTCACAAAAACTGAATGAAATTCAATACAAATTTTCAGGTTTCTAGAAAAACAAAACTTTTATTGAATTTTTGAAGAATAATCTGATTTTTTTTGTGTTGCCTTTTTTAGCATCAAATTGTCAACAGAGTGTTCGATGTCATCCGCTTTGTAATTCATTTCAACAGTGGAGTATGCGTCAAAATAACTGCGCCTACTTTTCATGATGTTCCTCATTTCGAATGGTGTGGGAATAGGAATTCTGTATCATTCATTTCATTTGAAGATGGGGAGTTTGTAGGGGTGAAAGTTTAAATTAGCTTATATATAAACAAAATTAGATATTCCTTGTATTTTTCAAAACCAAGTTATTCACTTTTCTACGAAATATGTGAAAGCACCTCTCTTTCATTCCACACCCCTCTTAAACCCCTAGCTATTGTTGTCTATATTTCGTTAAATATCAGAAATGTTTGGTGTTATGAGAAAAAAGATGCATGAAAAAGTATAGCAATTTGTCGTTACAGTTGCACTTTTTCGTGTTGCCTGATATTTTGGCTTAAGGGAATGTTGGACCTTCACAAAGCCAAATTTTTGTCAAAATTTCGATTTTGATTTTTTTTTAATACTATTAGTATTTTTTTCTTGTATTTCAAACAATTTTATCATTCTGAGTAATAATTATAGAATTATTGTTTATATTACTCAAATAAAGAAGTTTAAAATTCACTTTTCTTAGGTCGTTAATTTTTCGTTTTCATTATTACGCAAAATGCTCCTTGCATTTCAAGTTACGTCATATCTCTTTGAAATTTTCACAACTTATGAAATATGATAATTCACAAATCTGTGCATTGTTTTTTTAAAACATTTAACGGATCATATTTTGTGTTGTTTTGAATACCTGGAATGTGTGATAATTAGGGAAATGTTTCATATACTATAGAAAATTTATCTTTTTTTCATCAAATTTTATTCTGAATTTAAAATTTATACACAGATATATTTTGCTGCAGTTCATCTATATATGAAGCAAAAATTATGCACATATCTTAAAAACTAATGATACAAGGAGCATTTTTAAAAATAAGTTTAAAAAATTTTAATTTAAAAAAATAAATTTATATAATATTTTTTTTAAAAATATATTTAAATTTTGAAGTATAATAATCATTTAATATATTGATTCCATTTTCAGCTAATTAAGCTAACAATTAAAGAAATTAATTTTAATTGTTCCACCATCGTTTAACGCCCGCGCGCATGCGCGTTTTTCCCCGTATAAAATAACAATAAATAAATATGTTTCATTGTTATTTTGATTTTTTTATAAATAATATTTCATTACCATGGTATTATTTTATATAGTTTCTGAATCGTATGTATTTAATTTCAATTTTTTAGTATTTCATAACTGCTGTTTGTGTGTTGAATCGTGGTACCACTGGAAACCTATAGAAGGGCTGATGCACGTTGACACTGCCGTGGCTCAAAGTCATCACTTTGGTGTGGTGTGAGTAAGAGTTTTATTAATGTCGGACTATATAAAGGAACACGGGGGCGGGCAATGGGCGACAGGCATCCTAAATTTGAAGATCAAATAAAGTGGACGACACCTGAACTGACATCTTCCACTTCAAACTACCACACCAAAGGTAGGATATTAATCTATGACAGGTTTACCGTGCAACAATCCCTCTACACGGAGAGTTTTCAGTCGCACTAGGGCTGGAGCCCATGATACACCAGCCACGAGCTCTGACATCCAAGCTACCGGGCCAACTTGGCTTGCTGTTCAATTTTGGAGTATTGAGTGCTAGCTCAGGTGTTTTCTTTGATGCATAACCCAGCGTTTCTCAAACTGTGTGGCGATCCCCCTAGAGGTTAATGATAACTCAATGAAGGAGGAGTGAGCATATTGAAAAGTCGAAAACATAAGATTATTTAGAAAACTATTAATTTACTGAAAATAAACAAACAAGATGCCTTATGTCATAATAAAAAATAAATAAAATACACATTTACACTGATATAATACACTTATAAATGTATTAGTACTGCACAGTGTATTTTACAATTAATTTAACAATACTAAGTTAAGAACAACATTAATAACTACCAATGGTCCAATGGGCTTGTAATATTTAAATGTATATACAAAAAAAAATACTTATCTTGGTAATCTGTACGATTTATAATTAATCCTTTACTGTCAAGATCCTTGTACTGCATTTCAAAGTCTTCTGAATAATTTTACGGTAGCAGTACACTTAAAGGATTGTACTTTGGAAAGACGTATATATACGTCCACACTTAACACTTTGGCTGAATGAGACGTTTATATACGCTAGTGGTACTTAAGAAGTTAAAGTCATATTATATTATTAGTAAATTAAATACATTGTTATTGTATGGAAGGTGTTGCGATGAAAATTATGATGGAGTATTATGTCTCAAATATTAAAACTTTGAGAAGCACTGGCTTAATCTTTTCTCGACGATATACTAATAAACGGAAAACATTGTAAGAGACGGGTGTGTTGCATATGTATCATCCACAATGTCACCAGCAGTTGGGTAATACACTGGTGAATCTTGTTTCGTACTGGTTCTACAGGTTAGCCTGTTCCCACGGAAAAGTTAATTGAATGGCCTGCTGTCCAATAAAGAGGTTCGAGAGTGATGCATATTTGACACACCCGGCGAGAAAGGGTTAATCTCGGTTCAAATTACGAGGTACGTCGTCAATAGCTTTTGTGTTACTTTAAGTGTGACATCAACAAATACTGACTTAACACGTTATGTTTTTATCATTTAATTTTTGTGTTTATTAAAAAAAAAACGCAATTTATAAATTTTGTATTTTTTTTTAAAGTTTTTGTTGATTTAATATTTTGAAAACCTTTCTTCAAATATTTTATCCCTTAAAAAGATTGTATTGATGAGTTTAAGGTATACGACTACCCTAAAATTGAGAATTTTGCCAATAATTGACAAATGTTTTATGAGTTTGTTTTATAGGCCCTCTTATTAGCTTTATAAAAATACTAAGTTAATTATTTTCCGTTCACCAGAACAAAAACTACATGCGTTTTAGTAAAAACAGATGTCATTAATTTTAAAAGATTCATACTTTTAAACGCGTATTACTCCAATTGTGTTTTTTTTTAAATACTCAAACGGGACACCCGCGATTGCTCAAAAATTTTTAAAAAATAATTAACTGAAATTTCTTGTGTATGCTTTGTATAATAGTAGAAGTGTTTAAGTTTCATATTTATCAATCATTGATTTATTATAAAATTTACAGCCACTTATGTCAATATAATCACTGTTTTCTTAAGAAATTTCATATATTAACAAAGATAAAGAGAGTGCTCTAGTTTTTGTAAAATTTAAAATATCTCTTATCCTAAAAGTCATTTCAAAAATGAATAAAATAGTAACACATCAGAATTGAAAAAGTGAAAATCTGTTCATACAAAATTTTGGTACAGAATGGGCCGCGTTTATATTTTTTTTTTGTCAATTTTTACTCATTTTTTCCTCATTTTAGTAATAATAAGTTCCTTTTCTATTATTAATTTTAGCATATACTTCTTAAAATGTACTAAGCAAACCTAAAAACATCAACAAAAAAAAATCCCCATATCTACATATTTTTTTTAAAAAAGTTGTCGTAAGTAGTCGGATGCCTTAATATAAATCATGTTGCTATATACACTTGTGAAAGTGTTTTAAAAAATATTAATAATCTATTAATCAAGTCCAGTTTTGAATTAAGGACGCACATATTTAAAAGTTAAGCAAGAGTGGAGTATTGATTTTTTTCTTACAAGACTCTACCACATTTATAAATAGATATTTTTTTTTCAATATATATTGTTTTTTTTCAATCTTTTAGTAGTAACTTTTTGTGCATTCTTAATCCTATGCAATCTTATATCGTTCTTTGATATATTAGGAGGAATGGAATAAATTATAAGAGTCTCCTAAGAAAGCATAAAATTGAGCTTTTTACAATATTTAACTTAAACGTTTTTGGCATTAATATCTGAAAACAGTGTAATTAAATTTAGGGTTTTTTTTGTATAACTCTCTTTTTTTAGTAAACTTTTTACCTCAGTCTTTTTTCTATTATTTAAATTTTCCCTCTGATTTTTAGATTAGTTTGTAATGATAAAAACTAGCCATACTTAATTTAACCTTATACAGCAGGACCGGTTGTTCTTAACACTTATATTTTAATATAATTAATCATAAATGACAACACTTAATTTAATTTTTAACATTGTTTAATACTTATGTTTATTAATTCTGAATGTAAATAAGGCATATAAAAATACAACACTGATGTAGCAATAATTTTTGATTATTTTCTTTGATAAACGACATTTGATTTTATTAAATTTTCATAGGTATTTTATCTTGGATACATGCCATAAATGCTTTTCATGTGTAAACTTATTTTTTTATAAATTTTAAACTTTAAAGATGAATATCCTATTTTAGTTCTTTAACAAAGATAACTCATAATAAAATCAAAGCGAAACAGTACTATTTTCTTTCAAGCAACTGAAAATCTTACCGGTTTCTGATTATTCTTAATATGATAGCAAATGGAATAAAAATGTTAATGACTATTTCAAATGCTTAACAAGTATTAATCGTAAACTAATGCAATAACATTCTACAATTGTTCGTTGATCTGTTTCTTTATACTTTCGATTCTCTACTAGTATTACGATTATATTGTTTAACTTGTAAACCCTTAAAAAACTAAATGATTAATCTATTTCCGTTGGGCTTTTATCTCTTCTTTGTTCGTTGATGAAAACAACAAGGCTTTTTCTGCTATTTTTTTTTATAAAATTGGAAGAAATGCTGTGTAGAATTTTTACTCCTTTCTGAACTTATTTATTCGCGTCAATAAATATCATTTTCGTGTAAACAATGTCACCATAAATTCATAAATTCTTCTCTGATAAAAATATTTTGTATGAACTATTCACTTAACTAAATTGGCATAGTTATTACTTTGAAGCAATAATTTTGTTAGAGAAAAATATATGTTGGCTTACAATTCATATTAAAATGCTGTTAAACTTTAGTATATTCATAAGAATATTGTTGTTTTATTTAATGTGTCTTCACGGAAACCATTTTCTTAATTAGCAAGA
>BMAO01022763.1:0-76284 GCA_019973975.1 Trichonephila clavata
TCCCCGGAGTTTAAAAGGAGACCGCGTTGATAACATGTTTCAAATAGCCCATTCGCTCCGTCGAATATATGTACAGTGCCTGATCGTCACAGAGTAGCAGAACACAAAATTGATTGAAATTAGTAGTGAGTAGCAACGTTCTAAAATTTCTACGGCTTCATTATGTCTACTTGCAATATTTGTGGAAAAAACTTCGTTCGCAAAGTGATTAAAACGACACATTGACTCTGTGCATTCAACAGAGAAAATTGTATGTGAGTTTTGTGATACATCCTTTACCCGTAAGACAACTTATTGAATCATTTGAAAATATAAAGCTGCGAAAGAAAGTTGGAGAATGAAGCGGAAAAGAAAGAGAGTGGATTTGTCTGTTTCAAATAGGAAAAAGAAAACACAGTTGTCCACATTGCTGAAAACTCTACGGCTGTTCCTGAAAACTCTACGACTTCCCCAGAACATTCTGATGCAGTTCCTGAAACCTTTACGGCCGTTCCTGAAAATCTTACAGCTTGTCCAGAACATTCTGCTGCTGTTCTGAAAATATCTCCTTACACCAAAGAAAAGAGAGTGCTTTTCAAAAGCTTATAAAACATTTGATCTCCATAATAACGATAGTTCACTGGGGATAAAAGAGTTTCTACTCTGAGAAAAGAAGAGACACTCTTAATTTTCACAATGAACTCAAACTTACAAATCCTTGAAAGTGAGTAATGGGTTCATTGCATTTACTCGAAAGCGACAGATGCCGAAAAATGATAAAAACGTTGAATTTAAAACGCCGAATAATGAAGTATTACAAGAACTAATCTCGCCAGCCTTTATGACAACATGTCTGAGAAAATAGTGAAAGAAAGTGAGGATTTCGAGGGTAAAGACTCGGGCTGGACACTGACGAAATCTTAAGACTCGAAGTCCGCACAAACCGTTATCTCCATTCAGAGTTCATCATCCTTCATCGAGGTGCCGAAGCAGATCGCTGAAACTAAGGCAATCATCAATGTCATCAATAATGAGGACTCTCAGTGCTTCATGTGGTCTATTCTCGCAGCTCTTTACCCCAACACCAGCAACCTCAACAAAACGTCAAGTTATGTCCCCCACATAAATAAGTTGAACTTTGATGGAATATCCTTTCCAACACCGCTTAACGAGTGAAAAAATTTTCAAAAATGAACGATATAGGAATAAATATTTATTCTTTTGAAGAAGATTTAAAAATATTTCCTCTCCTTATCAGTGATATAGTGTGTGATAAACATATAGATTTGCTTTACGTAAAAATGGAGAGTTTGGACATTATTGTTTCATTAAAAGCTTATCTCGACTTGTTTCCAAACAACTCTCAAACATCATCATAAAACATTTATATGTAAAAGATGTTAAGTGCTTTGCAAACAGAATACAAACTTCTTCAGCACAATGAGATGTGTATACATAAAAGTCCTGCAAGAGTAGTAATGCCGTCAGAAACTAGTAAGTTTTAAAATTTAAAAATTTTCAACATTGTTTAAAATACCCTTTGTTGTATATGCGGATTTCGAGTGTGTAACTAGGAAAACTGATACTTGTGGTCCTAATCCAAACTTTTCATTTACTAATATTTATGAAAAACATGTCCCGATAGTTTTTTGTTATTTTATCAGTTATCAAGGGGGTATTATAAAGATCCAGTAGTATATAGAGTATTGATGCCCCAAAAATTTTTATTGAAAAGTTAGAAAAAGATGCAATAGAAATGGATAATATTTATAAAAAACTAAAACCATTATTACCTCTTACTGAATCAGAAAAGCAATGTATGATAATGCTAAAAATTGTTATGTTTGTGATCAAACCTTTCGCGAAACAATATCAAGGTTAGGATCATAACCATGTGACTCAAAAATTAATGGCCCTTGTTGTAATAGTTGTAATTTAGCAATGAAAACCCCTAAATTTTTGCCTGTTTTCTTCCATAATCTTTCTGGGTATGACGCCCATATTTTTATTAAGGAGTTAGGATACGATAAAAAACAAATTAATTCCGAACACCGAAGAAAAATATATTTCCTTCAGTAAAAATATTTCAAATGATTTTCAGTTAAGGTTTTTAGATTCTTTCAAATTCATGTCTTCTAGTTTGGAAAATTTGATAAAAACACTAAAAAAAGATGAATTTAAATATATGAAACATTATTTTGATTCAGAAAAAATAGATTTACTTTTAAGAAAAGGAGTTTTTCCGTATGATTATTTGATAGTTTGAAAAGTGTAAAGATTCTTGTTTACCACCTATTAGCAAATTTTACAATAAACTAAATGAGGAGCCTATAAGTGTAGAGGATTATAATCATGCATGTAAAGTATTTAATGAATTTCATTTAAATAATCTTGGTGAATACTGTGATCTATATGTAAAAACAGATGTCCTATTGTTAACAGATCTCTTTGAAAACTTTCGGAAAATATGCATGCAAACTTATAACTTGACCCCTGTTGGTATTTTACCACCCCAGCTTTATCATGGGATGCTATGTTATTACATACTAAAGTAGCTATCGAACTGTTCACTGATTACGACATGCTTCTTTTTATAGAAAAGGGTGTAAGAGGAGGTATAAGTCAGTGCTGCAATCGTTATGCTATAGCTAACAACAAATATATGTCTAATTTTAACCCAGATGATGAGATAAAATATTTAATGTACCTTGACGCAAATAATTTGTACGGTTATGCAATGAGTAAATATCTACCCTTAAAAGATTTTGTTTGGAGTGATAAAAATTTAACCGAACAGGATATTTTAAATTTATCAGATGAATCCGATGTAGGTTACATCTTGGAAGTAGATCTTGAATATCCCTCCGATTTGCATGACAAACATTCAGACTTTCCCCTTGCCCCTGAAAATAAGCCCCCACCTAATTGTAAAGAACCTAGACTTTTAACTACTTTGGAATCCAAAACAAAATATGTTCTCCATTATTCTAATTTAAAGCTATATTTAAAATTAGGGTTAGTCTTGAAAAAAACTCATCGAGTTTTAAAATTTTTCAATCTCCTTGGCTTAAAAATTACATAGATTATAATACTAAATTAAGAACTAAAACTGTAAATTACTTTCAGAAGGATTATTACAAACTAATGAATAACAGCATATTCGGGAAACGATGGAAAATGTAAGAAGAAGAGTAGATATACGTTTATGCTCAACAGAAGAGCAGGCTCGAAAGTTAATAGCGAAATCAAATTTTAATCGACGCACAATATTTTCTGAAAACTTAATGTCCGTCCATCTAAAAAAACCCAAATCAAATTTTTGAAACCAATACAGGTAGGAATGGTAATTTTAGACTTATCAAAAGTTCTAATGTATTCTTTTCACTATGAGTACATGAAGCACCGTTACGACTCGAAAGTAAGGCTCATGTATACAGACACCGATTCCTTTATCTATGAAATAAAACTGATGATTTTTACAGTGACATGAAAATGATATTAACTTATATGATACTTCAGATTATGATAAAAACAACATTTACAATTTACCTCTAGTGAACAAAAAAGTCATCGGGAAAATGAAGGATGAAAACAAGGAATATTATGACAGAATATGTAGGATTAAAATCGAAAATGTATGCCTACAAAACAAACCATAAGATTGAAAAGCGGTTAAAAGGAATTAAAAAACAAACTATAAAAAATAAAATAACATTTGAGGACTACAAAGCCTGTCTTTTTAATCAAAAATTAAAATATGTTGACATGAACTTAATTAGATCCAAATTTCATTCAATACACTCCATAAAGCAAAACAAACTTGCTCTGTCCTATAAAGATGACAAAGGTTTATTAATGATGATGGCATTACTACGCTTGCCCATGGACATTGGTCATTGATGAATTTAGACCTATTCGATGAGCAGTAAGACATAAAATCCAATGATGACACAATAATGTGATTTTTGTAATGTAAATAAAAGATTGTAATGTGAAATGGAATGCTGCTTTTGTAAATAAACAACTTACTTTGTATCTTTTTGTGTAATCCTTATACTGAAATCAATTTTATAATTTGTTGTTCTCCTGTAATGTATATATATATATACAATTGTAATGTAAAACGCAATACAAGATGTTGATTTCTGAATAAACAATTTACTTTGTATCTTTGCTGTGTATGTGTAATCATTATACCGAATTAAAATTTACAATTTGTTATTAAAACAATGTATAATAAATATTTTTTTTATTTCTATTCAATTAAAAAATATTTTAACTAAATGGTTATTGCAATGAATAGTTATACAATTTATACTCTTTGGAAAAGGCAAAGAGTTTGCTTTAAGCACATAAACATAAATTTTTCCTTTCTTTTATACAAAATATATTTAAAATATCACTTATGCTTAACATACTAAGATAATTTGTTTGAAAGATGTATACTGATATTTATTTTTTAAAATGAAACTATTTCAACATAAATTAAACTAGAAAGCAGTATGAATAAAATTAACAATATAACCATATTTATAAAAAAAAAAAATTATTCTTTTTGCTTCAGATTTATAAAAATAAACTTTTTAAAGCCAACAATGTATCCATCCGCTCTAAGCATTGAGATAATTTCTGACGTAGAATTCAGTCGCCGTCTTGTAGAATCAAGATCAGACAAGCTAAGACAAGTTCAATCGTAAACCGTTCACACGCTGATTACGAGTATTCTACGTCACATTTTTACTGTGTATGTGTAATCATTATACCGCATTAAAATTTACAAATTATTAAAATAAGTGAAATATTTTTTTTTATTTCATTTTAATTAAGAAAATGTCGCCATCTGCTTTGCCTGCAAAATTAAATTCATGAGATTATAAACCTAAGTTTTCTTCAGGTCTGCATGCCTTCATAGGACAATGGTTAGCGTAACTGAAAAACTATTGTCCTATGGAGACATTTTGTTCTGGGCTGTGAGTTTGAATCTGGATTTATTATTTTTTTTTTATTTGAGCGTTATTTTTTCAATCATTTTAAAATCTAATAATTAGTGTATAGTTTAACCAATAGGTGGCGCCATGAGCACTTTAAACATTTCAATAAAATTTTTACACATTTAAAAAACAACTCAACTTAGCAGCAGGTGAAAACAACTCAACTCCCCCCATCAACTCGAAAACCAAAACCATAGCAGGAGGGAAACAACTCAACTCCACGCAGCATCCACAGAAGGGAAACAACTCCGCGCCTGCGCCTGTGCCTCCACAGGAGGAAAACAACTCAACTCCGCGCCTGCGCCTGTGCCTGCGCCTGCGCCTGAGCCTGCGCCTGTGCCTGCGCCTGCGCCTGTGCCTGCGCATTTACCGCAGAATCGGCTTTTCTTACCTACTTTGGTTCAATTCTGTCCAGGTTACAGATTCACTACTTTTACAATTCGTAGCGAAGGAACTAATAATAACCACTATGTAACCGTAACCATTTATAACCACTGATGTAACTTGAAACTTGCTGTTTTATCTGAACATACAATATTTTTTGTAAATTGCATTCGATTTCAACTGAAAAATAAAATAATCACTGTTTAAATCTTCTTTTCAGATTTACGAATCTTCTGTACAATATCATTGCAGTTCTCTAGATGATTCTCTGCATGTCAAAGTATTTTGTAGAAGAAATGTTCTAAATAGTTTTGATCAAAAAAAATTCTGAATCAGCTTTGAAAAAAAAAATAATTTAAATAATTAGCACACGCCTATTAAAGAAAAACGTATACTACTTAAAAATTTTGCATAAAAAGGATTTCAAAATTTTTACCTTAGATTATGTTATTTTGACTGACCAACTGCGAACAGAAAAACCATTACCTACTCTTTTTACGTTTGTGTATTTTATTCGCAGCACTTCAAAAGACAATGCAGAAATTTGATTTCCCTGTGATCAAGTGCAGCGGTAAGATACATACAAGTATAAAATACACTTAGAAATGCGCAGATTTAGACTATCATTCAATTTTTATCTCTTTTGCATTCTCGAAAATGTCTGGTACAAAAGATGAGTAAGTATTTTATCTTTAATGTGTATCTTATCAAACATATAAACATATAAACCTTAAAAAACAAATAAGTTTAACTTGAGCTATTTCTCGGGAAAAAAGTATTTCCTCTATACATATATAACAAATGTTTATATATTATTTTTTAATGTAAGAAAACGCATGTTCTTTGCGCATGATATCCTGTAAACAATATGCACATCTTAGAAAAAATTTGGTTTGAAATATTAATACGCATATATATATCTTAAGCAATATGTGTTTAAATATAAATAATAATAATTGTTTAAAGTCTTAGTGTATTTTATTCAATGGAACATCAACTCAAAATTAAAGAGCTTTTCAATTTAAAATTTTAATTTTTTCACAACGATAACACGGCGTTATCGATCAAGCCATTTTTCCTTTTTTCAGAATGCTATGCCTTCTCAGCAGTTTTGAATCAAGATCAGTTTACATTTCGTGTGAATAGTTTCTATTTTCTTCATTTTGTGTGTAAAAAAAACAAACACATTTCCTTCTTGAGTTTAAATCAATTGCATAAATATTGTTTTTAGGTATCTCAGCAATGAATACTCTTGTTATTTTCACAGACTCATAATAAATAAATTAGAGTTTAAAAAAACTAAAAAAACGCGCTTTAATAGTGAATCGAACTAAAAAGTAAAAAAAAAATCATTCTTAATATAAGAATAAAACGATTTAATGAGAAAGTTAATGTCATTGGGGTAAAAGTATGGGATGCTGCATATTGATTGTTATAATTTCTTACTAATTCTATTCCGAAATGCCGAGTTAGTGTAAAAATGTAGTAAAAGGAAACCCCCCGTTTTTACCCCAATGACATTAATTTTCTTGTTAATCGTTTAATTTTTATATTAAGAATTATTTTCTTACTTTGTAGTTCGATTCAGTATAAAAGCGTGTTTTTTAGTTTTTTTTAACTATAATTTATTTTTCATTTTTTAGTTCGATCTACAATGAAAGCGCGTTTTGTTTTTGTTTTCAAACCATCATTTACTCATTGTTGAATTTATCCTTGAGTTTGATATTTGGAGCCGGAATTACGTAGCTACTGGAATTATTGTTGCTCTTCAATGGATATTAACTAACGGGCCTGAAAGGGTATTTATTCTCTCTGTTTAAGGGGTCTCGGATCAGTCCCGTATCATTATATTTCAAACACCCCGTCTCTATAGATACAGGTCAAACCAATAAAAGTGTGTTAAGAAGAAATATTAAGTATCAATCATATTATCCCCTTTTAAACGTATTGCTATAATGTTTATTCGTATCATCACTTCTAAACGTATTGCTTTAAAAAATTAAAAAATATTTAGCAGTTAGAACATAATTTTTTTTTCACATGCACGAGTCTTTTTTTAATTCTATTTTCAAAAAAACTGGACATTTGTTTATAGTATGGTGAGAAATTGCTGACCACCCAAAGTTCCCTTTCTCACATAAAGAGTTAACACTTTTTTTGTTTGTTTTATTTCTATTAACCACAAGTGTAATCGTTTTTAGGGTTATATATAGTATATAATTTTAATGATAATTCTGAAAAGTGTTACAAGAGATTGCAAGTTATTCAGATTGAACTAGTACGAAATTATTTACCTAATTCGAATTAATCATTGTTAATGTTGAGTTATGAATTTAAATATCCGTTGTTTTCTTTCCAATTGGGAAGATTTGATTTGCCACCGATTGAAACTGAACTCTTATTCTTCAATTATGTTTGTGTCATCTGCTAAATTTCCCGTTAATCTCAGAGGAAAATTTCTAACACATAAAATGCTTATTTGTGACAGAAATTTTACTTTCTCTAATTTAAGATCAAATTATGATTTTCATGACAAAAGTTTAAAATGTGCCTTTTAAAATTATTTGATACTTTAATGTCAATAAGTTCCTTGTAAACAATTATCTGAAAAATAAAAGAAGATTCTCTCTCTCTCTCTCTCTTTCACTAATTTTAAGAAAAAGAGAAATTATTCATATCTTGACCTCATCCATCGAATCTTTCCCTTTGATAATACAAACATGTACTTAGAAAAGCTACAGAACTAAGTTCTCTAAAAAATACAATCTGTTCAATATTTTCAATTCAATCAAACACAAAGACAGAAAAAAATTATCTGAGTAGATTTAGCTTCCCCTCCCCCTATTTCCAACCTTCCTTTTATAAAGCCTACATTGTATCCGTCATAACTATACTTTTAATATTGGCATTTATGTTAAAATTTAGAATTGTAATGAAATTCTGAAATGAAAAATGCATTTTTTCTTAATTTCTAAAATTATTTATCTTCAAGTTTATTACTGAAATAGTGAAATTTTAAGCACATTTGCGAATAAATTTTAAAGACTCCAGGTGGTGTTTTAAACATTTTAAATACCTCAGAAAATTTTTTAAATATCCATTGTTCCTTCAATAAGGATACAACAGAATAAATTTTAAGATTTAAATTTTTTTATATATGAAAAATGATGTTGTATTTTTATAAATATTTGAAATAATTCCTTGAAAAATTTTTAATGGAGTTCCTTATGTGACAAATGTTAATGTAAATGATTTTAGTTTCTTATTGTAATGGATTAAATATTTGTTTAATAATGGATTAAATATTTGTTTTTTCAATGTAGTGTAAATCTGTCATCAATTATCTGTAACGCGAATAGTACCATAGCTAATGAAATATTACGTTTTTTAATATATCATGAGAACAATTTGACATGTTTTCGATACCTAAATTCTTATACTGAAAAATAATGATTAGTGTATGGCTCTTGTATTAAATACGCTGAAAAGCAAAATCTTCTAAACTAAAAACTTATTTAAATATTTATGCAACCGAAATTATATTTTTAAGTGCTTTACATAGTTTTAATCCCAATCATAAATACAAAGTGACTCTATAGTTTTTCTGCTGCGTTACAAGTTTTAATTATTTTATGTCAGTGTATTCATCTTATTAAAAGCTTATTATATAAAATTTCCAGCTTCTTATAAGTATGATGAATGATTACAAATGCGAGTATAAAACTTTTTGAATGCTTCATGTTTTCAGCTTCAACATGTAAAATTTTGTATATTTCTTTTTACTAGCCGTTTCTCATCCGCTTCATTGGATATTTCATGCTAATGTATGACTATGTATACATTTTTAAAATTATTCATATCTAAGACTTATCATTAAGTTTTCAAGAACGTTTTTACAGTTCTCACCTATTGTTTTAAAAACAAAAGGACTGGAATTTGTGACGGATCTATACGCGTCCTTTTACTAACCTCTGGGAATTCTTTTGGGCCAGCATTTTCAACCAATCTTCTCCGAAAGGCAGAAAGAATGATATGCACAAATTAAGTTTAATATATATATATATATATTCTTTATTCGCGAGTTTGGAAGTTAGTGAATTGTGAATAGATTAGAAGTGAAGTAAATTGGCAATGAAACGTATACGTAAACAGAGTAAGAAGTCAGAAGTTGTAATATAATGAAAGTGATTACATAAGCTGGCGGGTGGTGTTAAAGTCAACGTGAAAGAAATAGAAGACAGCAAGAGTACAGGAACTGTGATCTTAAATGAAGTCGATGTTTAGAAAGTTAAACTAATAGTGCGGTCGTTAAATACGTAAGCTCTGTATAAAGTTATATTAAAGGCAGAGCTGTATGATTGAATATATTCTCCTCAACTCCATCTCGTCTCTCTCCCAGTGGCCCGCACAAGGGGGAGTCCTAGGGGTCCAGACCCCCCCCCCCCCAAAGCCTTTGATTTCTTTTTCGATTGACTATAATCCTATGTATATAGTACGTAAAATTTAATTAAGTATATGTTATTAATAATTAATTTTATTAATGAATGCTAATTATGCATTCAATTATTAATTTTTTACTGTTTTCTGTTACCGAAAATCGATTAAATCAAAAGAATATGTTGGAGCATGATACGAGAATAGTGAACTATCGACCCTGGACCTTGAAAAATTCTTGGGTGCGCTACTGCTCTCTCCCGTTCTATTACTGATTTAAGTTATCTTGTTTAAGTGTTGTTTGTGTCTGTGGGTTGAAAATAGTGATAAATAAAATAATTTAACTTCACATTATGTCGTATGACCCTTTAGTTCCTTCTACACCTCTAGCCGGGACACAGGGAAGAACGGACGTAAATTCCTTACAAATTTCAAAAGAAGAGTATATTTATCTTTTATGCTTCTTAAAGACAACCCAAAGGGGTTTATTTACTCGAAACCTGTTTTTCCGAATTTCTACTGAACAAAAGTAACATGCTTAACAAGCTTCAAGTAAGTCGTCTAACACTTTAAAAAAGGAAGGTTTGGTCTATTACACTCGCACAACATTCCTAGGAAGTCGATTTCCATAAAAACTCGTTCGCAGCGTATCTCCATTCTAAAAACGCTACGTTCATTTGGCGTCTTCACACATACAGATACAAGCAAACTTTTGCCTGTGAACAAGAAATTTCCTTTTTTATTTTTGGCGGAAATTTGTTAATGGCTTCTTTGAAACATCAGCGAGTAAGAGCTATATTAACGTCACACTATAAAGCTGCACTAGGGCTATTGGCGACGGACCTCGTAATTTTGAACCGTGGTCAAGAACCGAGAACGACACCTGAACTGGCATCTCTTCCCCTACCTTCCACACCATACCAACAGTTGAGCGCTTGAGCCTCAACTGATTTAACGTGCATCGGCCTCCTTTGCACAGCAGGTCATCAGCGACGCGATTTTAAGCTCGAGCTTATTCACGCCATTCTCGAGTCCGTGACCTTGACCACTAAATGACCACGGCCACTGAATCCATACAAATTTTGGAACGGTACGATCACAACTGTGTAGGTTTGAATTAGTCCCAAATAAATATACAGACTTTCAAAAGTATACATAAAATGACTCATTTTCTTGAAAAATTTTATTTATTAAGAGAAAATTTGACACAATTTTTGTGTGAAATATAAAAAATATATATTTCATCGCATACGTAATTATCAGAAGAATTTATCTCAGAAAAAAAAATATTTTCATTCATTGCACGTGAGTTAGTGAAATAATTCTCAGTTGAAGCTATATATCAAACATAATGATTAAAAAATACACAAAATGAGTTATAAGGGAAGTAGTTAAACAAGTGGGTAACTAGCTTTAGTGGCGATTCCACAAAAGTTGTTCTTGTTCCTTCTGATTTTGACATATCCCTTCATTCCAAATGATGTACCCCAACTAAAAAAAAGAAAGAATATAAATATCTCATAGAAAAATTTTTTCTCAAAACAAAGCTAATTTTTACTTCGCATCATATTAAATTTTAAACCTTATAAAACATTTAGATCATGCGCAAAATGAAATCTAAGAGCTCGACTGCAGTAACCCGTAATAATATTTTTATGCAAGTAAAATATTAATTTAAATATATTTCACTATTCCTTCCCTCCGTGTCCAGAATAGATGTTACCCAAGCTTACCATGTCTACACTATGATCCTCAGACCAGGCGTGAACTACACCTCCCCAATCTGGACACATGCACCAAAAATTCTTTTAAATAATTTTGAAAGAGTTCAAAATATTATCATTAGACACAGATCCTTGACCCCGATGGCTTACGAAAAACTCTGATCTTAGGGCGGATTGTAAGGTTAAAACTCCCAGACAATTAATTAAAAAAAGCACTAAAATTCTTTAATCAAATTAATCGAAAATTATAACTATTAACGAAATCGAAACATTCTATAGAAGCTGGCAAAATACTCTGTCAATTCGAAAATAAGCAGACCACATTATTTTCTGAATAAACTGGTGAGAAATGAATTGACGAGAATGATAGTCACTTTTATTTTGATTAATTCTTTTAAGATTTTTTTTCACTTTCCAGCGATCTTACTTTTTTTTTATCAAGCCTATATTCATTTCCTGACATTGTTTATGTAAGTATACTAAGAACAAAAAAGTTTTTTGATACTATTATTTTTAAAAAAGAACTTTCCTTAAGGCCTTATCACTCGTACACGTTTGGAGCAATTTTCCACCCAATTTCGAACAATTTCTACTACTTGCCATAGCCGGCTCCGAACAAATTTTCTCTAATAAACTGAAAAAATTGCTCCAAATAAAACTTGCTTGAAATTCCAGCGAATGGGGTTCTTCGGAGACCTACATCATGAAAAAATAGTGGTGAAGATGGTAGCTTCGGTTTCCTCAAACGCATCAGATATGGCGTATAATATTATAATGGTGTATAATATTTTAATGGCGTATAATATTTTAAACAGAATAGTGTTCCATTTCTGTTTACGCCCATCAACAAAAGCGCGAACGAAATAAAAAAATAATAATAGATGATCGTTTTCGAAGCAGAAAAATCGGCGAGTAACGTTTCAATGTGGAGAAAGAGCATAGATGACGTCAGAGCATCTCGTTTTGCTTACGGCAGCAGCCCTTCTTCCTCAGATTGGAAGAAAAGTTGAGCCAAAAAGTTGCACGAAAATTGTACGTGTGATACGGCCTTTAATCTATATATCCCTTTGGCCAATTGTTTCGCTTTTTGAAAAATCACTAATAACCTAATTTAAATAATTAAAAATATGTGCAACTCAAAGATAAAAAGAAGACAATTTATAGTTCCCGTTCAGTATACGGGCAAACTTGTTGTGACTATCTTTTGTTAGCCCTTTCAGTGTACGGGCAAACCTGTTAAAGGGTTCATTCTACAATACATAAGCAACATATACAACTACATTCTTTTAAGCAAATGCATAAATATTAGCACATTCAAAACGCGGTTTCACCAAATTCTACTTAAATCTCACATTAGTTTAAACATTCTTTAAATATTCTATTAACGAATTCAATTACTCTTTAGAAAGTACAAATCACGCAAATCTTGTATTTGAAAATAGCAATAGAATTTCACTTTTGTACTCAAATATTAAATTACTATATACCAATGTTAGGAATATTAAAAAACTTGTTTGTTCAATTTTTATACACAGAAATAAATAACACATGAAATGAAAAGTTTGATCTTATGAATTAACCAGAATCGTAAGCACCTGTTTTTAATTAGCCAGTAATCTTTTCCGTTTTCAGTGCCATATCCAACAGCGAGAACACCGTGATTCAAAGATCCAGAATCGCCAAAGCAGTATTCTGGATCATAAATTCCACTCCTGCAAAAGAATAATTTATGAATAATTCCTTTAATTACTTTATATAAAAGCAAGTAAAAAGTTTTTAAATAATTCTTAGATTCGTAATATCTGTGTATAAAGCTGTGAAGAAAAAGCACCTACAGCATGTGGGCAATTCCAGAACAGCTAAGCCTGAGCTGAGTGGCTAAAAAAGATGAACATAAAGGAGTTACGCTCTTTTTATACTCCAAATCTCGGTAAAATCCTAGCACAGCCCACTGCTGTAATTGGCGTCAAGGGAAAAAACCACGTTTTTCAAAATGGCGTCAGAGACGAAAACAAGAGGGGAAAACGTGGTTTTCAAAGTGGCGTCAAGAGACGAAAAACGTGGAAAAAACTTGGTTCCTAAAACGGACAACATAAGAAACATCGTATTAAAAATAAAGAATTTAATGCAATTTCTTTCCAAATTTCGGACATCCATACCAAGATTCTATCGATCCTTAATTCATACAAAAAAACAAACAAAAAAACAGTCATTACTTTTTTACCTTTTATTCAGAACAAAATCCATTCATTTTTCTTTTTAATGCTTTAGGCTGATGAACTAACAATCTCCATTTCTCTCAAACACAAATTATTTTCATTTTTCGGTCATCCATACCAAAATATTTCTAATCGTTCACTCATTCACAAAGCAATCATTTCTTTGTTACCTCTTTTAGAAGAAAATATTCTTCGAGCTTCAAAAAAGAAAACGTGACTTTCAAAATGGCTTCAAGAAGGAAACAGAAAATCGTTGCTTCTAAGATGCCATAGTGAGAAAAAAATCGTCCAAATTGAATTTATCAACCATCTCCCTTTTTCTCTAACAAACATTGTTTCAGGAGTTGTTTCATTAAAAAAAAATCCACTTATTCCTTTACTTTCAGGTTTCTAGAAAAATCTCTTACACAATTTTTCAAGTTGACCGTCAGGAAAAAAAATAACCGCTGTCCAAATCCTAAAAATCCAAAAAAAAAAAAAAAAAAATCCAACCCGAATAGGATTATTATTCCTCAAGTTTTTAAGGTTTGCCAAATTGTAAACTTTATCGCCAACAATTTAACACCTAAAAATTTAGCAAAATAAGTGGGTCGTACTAGGATTCAACTCAAATCTCTCGTAAAGTTTGCGTGGGAACGGTTCAGTTTTCAAAAAATGATGGAACATGCTTCATTTTGTGTGTGTGTGAGACTCAATGGTCTTCATTTCTGAAGTACCTCATACACTAGGTGATTACAGTTAAGGTATCCGACTACTTTAAAATTGTGAATTTTGCCAAAAATTGACACATTTTTTTATGATATTATTTCATAGGCTATCATTAGCTTAAGGAAAATATAAATTTTTTTATATTTTCCATTTACTAGAACAAAAACTACAATTGTTTTAGTAAAATTACTTTAAGCAAGACGTCATATTTTAAAACGCGTTTTACTCGAAATGTGTCTTTTTTTAAATCCTCAAATGGGGACAGCGATTGCTCAAAAAGCTTTGATAATAATTAACTGAATTTTTGTGCGTATGTTCCGTATAATAGTAGAAGGGTTTTAACCTTCAGATTTATCAATCACTGTTTTATTACAAAATTTACAGAATTAAAAAATTAATTTTATTAATATAATCACTATTTTTAAGGGTTATGGGTAGCCTAGTGGCTAGAGCATCGGACTCCAGAACTGAGGCCCTGGGTTCGATGCCCGATGCCACTAAATACCACCGAGTACACACGGAGTACGTGCTAGTTATATCAGTGGGTCCGAAAGTCTTGTGAGAGGTCGCAGTAGAAACCACGAGTGCAGGGGGCTGGAGAATATTTCCCTCCCCTTCATTTCCGTGCCAAAATTGTGTAGGTGGAGATAGGTGGTGTCGCCATCTATCGTTAAGAAGTCCAACCTGTGTCTCACAGGCTCTGGCAACTTTCATTCCTTCCCTTAAGGAAGGACTCAACAACAACAACTATTTTTAAAGCAATTTCATATAATAACAAAGATAAAAGTGCTCTAGTTTCTGTAAAAATTTTAATATCTCTTATCCTGGAGGTCATTTAAAAAACGAATAACATGCAATACATCACAATTGAAAAATTGGAAGTTTGTTCATAAACTTTTGGTACAGAATGGGTCCCGTATATGTTATTTTTTTGTAAATTTTTCGCAATTTTTCCCCATTCTAGTAATAATTACTTCTTTTTCTCTTCTTAATTTTAGTATACATTTTCATTTTTCTTAAAATGTACTACACAAATCTAAAAACAACAAACAAGATATCAATAATTGGCATGGCCAAGTAGTTTTAGCGCGTTTTTCACATGTTGTATTTTACAATATTTTTTTTTTTAAGAACTTTTTGCAAACAATAAATTTACTAGGTAAAATTTGAGAAAATTTTGTTATAAACTAGCGAAATTCAGGAAAATTTGTAGGAAAATTCGGGAAAACTATGGGAAAATTTAAATATGATTCGGCTCGTCTAGGGCACAAATACGACCAAATGCCGAAAGCCCGAGGTCAGTTGGTTGCTTATTGGCTGAGGAAAAGGTACGACAAAATATGGAACGAAGACGAAGACGAAATTTGCGTCCTAATAGCGCTTTTGTTCCACTACGTGAAAAACGCGCTAAAAAATCTCCATATCTCCATTTTTTAAAAATATTTGTAGCAAGTAGTCGGATACCTCAATATCTACTTTGAAAATGTTGTAAAAAAAAACCACTGGACAGAATAGCATTTAATGCAAAATGAACATACTTATTTTAAATATTTTTTCAATACATTTTGTTTAATTATTTTACATTATAAAATTTTAAAGAGAGTCACAGATAGTTATACTTTCTTTAAAGGTATTCAAGTCAGGCCATTTTTAAGTCAAGTGGCGTGGCAATACGAATGTTTCTCGTTGCAATCGAAAGTTTCATGTTAGGATTTAATTATTACTTCAATAATTTTTAGAAAAACGCATATTGTGTGTGTTATAGCCCTGATCAACCGCTGTCGTTTTGACGCTGCAAACTACACTTCAACTCCCACTCTCTTTAGCATCGTCTAACCCAGTGATAGGCAAAGTACGGCCCGCGAAAGTATTTAATCCGGCCCGCCGAGGGTTTATCGACATGGATAGTACACGGTCCGCTACAATTACGTTTTGACGGTCGAGAAGTTTAAAGTGGATTTTACTTAGTAGAATAATAGATGCATAGCCTACAGAAGAAGTTGAACTAGCCGCGTAGTTCATGTGTTGCATAATGCGGTGTGTAAAGTGTGGTTAAATGAGAGGCGCGGGCGAGTGAACCCAGTCGCCACTCGCCAGCTGTCACTGACCGATCCGCACGTTTTACGTTAACTTTGTCTTTTGTTCTTGCTTGTTCGCGTAACGCTTTACATTCATAAATTTTTTTTGGGGGGGGGAAACACCCCTTTTAAGATAATGGAGTCTAAAAAATGAAAAGTCGATTCCGAGTTTCGTTTGTTTAAATAAGAGTGGACTTTTGAAAATATTTTTTTGCGGATTACAACGGTAAACCAATATGTCTTATTTGTTATGAAGCAGTGGCGATACTTAAAGATTTTAATCTTGCTCGCCATTTCAACACCAAACATTCAAAAACTAAATATGCTTTGATGAATAACGCAGAAAAAAAATAAATGCGGAAATCTTATTAAAAACAATATCTGCTCAACGTAGTATGCTTATAAAGCAAAAGACTGCTTGAAAGGCTTCTACACTGGCTGGATATGTTGTGGCTTATAAAATAGCTAAACATAACAAACCCTACTCAGAAGGAGAATTTGTGAAAGATTGTATGGTGAGTAGGATCAAAATTTTATGTCCAGAAAAAATTAAAGAGTTTGAGTCTGTCAGCTTATCGCGAAAAACAGTAACAACGCGAATTGATGCCATTGCATCTAACTTGTCGACTCAATTTAGGCAGCGCATAGAAAACTTTAAATATTTTTCAGTGACGATGGATGAAAGTACGGATAATTTATGACAAAAGCTTAAAAATGAAATTACACACCCAATTTCATTAATCTCATTAAAATATTTAACTTATAACATTAGTATATCGTTTTTAAAATTTTCGAAAAATTTATATTAACCCGCCAAATTTTTATTTCTTTATTTTTGCCCCGCGATTGAAAAAGTTTGCCCAACCCTGGTCTAACCAGTGAATCGTATCTAACGCAGCGTCAAGCTATTTCTCAATCTCATGACAAGCTGTGCTTTGGTTGGTTTTTGAAATAGAAAGGTAACTTATAAAACACTGGTGAATTTTATTTCTATTATTATTCTGCAATACATGAATAAAAAGTTCACCAAGTCAAATGATATTTCGTCTGTAATAACGAGGTTAAGGATTTGTACCCAGACATCTGAATTCAACCCTTTAACATCTATACCAAGAATAATTTAAATACTTTATCTGCTTTATATTAAATTCTTTCTTTTTCAATATACTTACTTATAAGAACGGAAGGGACCCTCAGCGTTCATAGCCACCGAGATGGGTCCTATAGTTGCAAGTGCTGTCTTCAGTGCATCTTCGTTTCCTGAGGGCAAATCAATGAAACCTGTACACGTGGCACCAACTTCAGATTTTTTGAAATGACAAGATTGTACCTACAGTAATAAAGCTTATATAGAGGGGAAATCATACACAAAAATTTGCCTTTGCTTTTAAATGCATTATTAAAACAAATGTTTTTGTTAAAAATGGCGCAATGATCTTAAATGGTGTAGTGATCAATTCATGTGACATCATAGTCACATGATAATGATAACCATTTGTTTTTAGCCAATCAGTTCAAAATCTAATGTGACGTCAATAGCCACACGATAAAAGCAATCATGCTTTTCCAGCTAATGAGTTCACGTGCTTCGTTCTTGTTAGCTTTTCCTTCTTTCAGAAACTTTCTCTTAGCAAGTAATATAAAAAAAAAAACTTTTAAGTCAATTCCTACTCAGATCAACAAAAATACTATTTTAATTACTTTTTATTGAATAGTTACAATAAATATAAATATGTATATACATATGACACAATCACAATATTAAGTGGCAATTAATTTTTATTAATTACCATTAAAGTATCGTATTGTCATCCAATACAATCGTGTATATAAAACTTCAGTTTAACTGAAGGATTTGAATCAGAGGGGAGAAAAATCTTTTAAGTTTTGACCCAAGTCGCTAAAAATGAAGCCAACTTCTTTAAATAATTAATTTCTGTCATTTAATTTTAATTAATTATAATTAAATTAGCATATTGTTACCCAAAACAATAGTGTATAGAAAATTTCAGTTCAAATGAGCGCTTTCAAATGTGAGAAAAAAACCTTTCTCTCAAGTTTTGACACGTCGCCAAAATGTTCACTAAGTCGCCAAAAATGATGCCAACGTGGCTGTATTTGTAATTTTTTGAATAATTAATTTTAATCCATTAATTTTTATTAATTATAATTAAATTACTGTATTGTCACCCGAAATAAGCGTGTATACAGTGTGCGGCAAAAAAACTCGGACAAATTTCTTGCCTCCTAGAATAATTAACAAATTTCCTTTAATAAAATATTTTTTAATACATTTCTAGTTTGTAATTTATGTGTTTTTGATAATGTCGAGCAAAAGGTCTGTTATTTTAGAGTTGTTTCAGCAAAGGAAACGAAAGTGTGAAGTCGTTCATTTGCTTATTGTACCTCGTCAAACAGTGTTTGATGCAATTTGCCGTTTCAAAGAGCTTGGCAATAATCGTCGACATCCAGGAAGTGGGCGAAAACGCACTATAAACACTTCAATAAATCGTAAGGCCATTGAAAAGCGAGTCCAGAGGAATCCGATGGTTTCTATGAGAAAATCGCTCGTGACATGAGAATATGTGTCAGATTGGTGAGACGAATTGCAAAAACGGAGCTTAGACTGAAGCCTTACAAGTTGCGAAAATTTCAGCTCCTCAATGAAAGAAACAAACTCGTACGGCTCCAAAAATGCCGACAACTTTTGAGACGGGCCGCAAGTCAGCGATGGGAGAGATTCCTTTTCACTGATGAGAAGCTCTTTGCGGTTCAACAAGTTCATAACTTCCAAAACGATTGAATCTGGTCTGTGGACGCTCCAAGCATTCGGCAATTGTTGAATATCGCCAATATCTAAAGTCGGTCAGGGTCAGGGGTGGAATTTGCGCAAGTGGTAAAACTCCTTTGATTTTTGTGGAAGAGGGCGTTACAATCAATCAAAAAGTGTACCAGAGGGACATTCTTGAAGCTGTTGTACTTACGTGGGCCCAAAAGCATTTCGGAAATGCAAAGTGGACGTTTCAACAAGACTCTGCACCAGCTCACAAGGTCAAAAAGACACAAGAGTGGTGCAAGGAAAATTTTCCAGACATGATATCATGTGAAGAATAGCTACCCTACTCGCCGGATCTCAATCTCATGGATGATTAAAGTGTATGGTCCATTTTTGAGTCCAGAGACTGCACTAAACCATACAAAACTTTAGACTCTCTAAAGCAATTGTTTCTCGGGAATGGGATAGATTAAAGGTAAAAGACTTGAGGCTCATTGTTGAAAATTTCTGCAAGCGTTAGCGCCTCTGCATTGCTGCAAACGGCGGTCACTTTGAAACCAATTAAATTTATTTATTAGTACGAGTGTACTCTTATTATATATCATTTGTTATATTTTGTTATTTTCTTAATTTTCTTATAAAGTTGTTTAAAAAATTGTTTGTTCGGGTTTTTTCGCCGCACCCTGTATAAAATTTCAGCTCAAGTGAGTGCTTTAAAATGCATTTTATTAACGATTGAAAATTTGAACAAGATAAATATAGAGAGAATGAGCTAATAGTATATAGGAATCGAAAAAATACAAATTTGTCAATAACAATAATGCACACAAGCAGACGAAATGCATTTTATTTGAAAATACATGCACAAAATAAGATTTTTTTAATTTAAAAAATTTTTTTGGAGAAATTTATTTTTTATAAGATTTGAACATTTTTACCCATTTTTGTAATTTCAAATTTTACCCAAGTCTTAAAAACAGAACAAGAAAATAAAATTAGTATCTGTTTTGAATTCAATAGAGAACACGTGTTTGTCTTCATCACGTGACCCTCCTGAATTGAGCCCATTGGAGGGGTAAAGTGCAAGTAGATGAAAACCAATTCCCTTCTCGGATACAGTTAGGCTGATTACATTTGCAATCCCATTAAATAAGCAAATTGGATTGTGTGTGAATAGATAAAGCTCTCATAATTCTGCGTTCCATTCAAGGCTTAAGATCGCACCCATAATGGATGTTTTACTCTCTTTAACTTCCCCAGATACTACACAAAGATTATGAAGCTCCGAACCGAAGTTCGGATACGTTTTCGAACAGTGTAATACTCAACAGTCGTTTCGTGTGAGGCCTGAAGTGACGGGGAAACCCAAGGTGAGGGATATTTGGGGAATTTCAGTTATGTGATTTGGTAAACATCTGCGTGGAACATTAGGTCAGTTTGTTTTTAAACAGAGCAGTGGCAGCTGAAAGTTTGAAACGGATGAAACAAATATATAATGTCTTTCACATTCTTCTATAATACATTCTTTTTAAAAATGTTGCGTAACAATGCATTGAATGGGAAAATGGCGATGCCGGCACCCATTCCGAAGTCAGCTGTAACAACAGGAGTGACGAATCATGTTCAAAGCATGATACTGATGGTTGGAGAGATATATCTATGTATTTGTAAGATTTTAATATTGGTAAAATAAAAACTTATTATTCATCATTCAGTTTTTGTTTTTAATTTCGTAAATATCGAACATTGATGAACCTTTTGCCCATTTTTTAAAATTTTTTTCCTCAAAAACGTGTAAAGAATTGGGAGTGCGGCTAAAATGGATGACAACTTTTTTTCACAAAAACATTTTGAGAATTTGGGGGTGCTGCTTAGATTCGAGTAAATACGGTATTTATTTTCCTATTAAGTAATATAAATATGTTTAAATTTCATTACCTCTTCAACGTATGGGTAAGAAGCTTCTGTGTCGATACCATGGTTTACCTCAACATATTTAAAAGCTTGGTCCATCCACCCGCCTTCGCAACCCAAATTTCCTAGAAATATAGAAACAAAAAAAAATTAGTAAAGAATTTTCAATCAAAGACATCGTTAAAACAGTGTATAGGAACAGTGTGACTTCTATTAACTGGTCAACGTTTGGAAGAGAAAAAATATACGAGTTTTTAATTAAATGCATTATTAAAGGATTTAGAGTTATAAAATAAAATGCTCAGAAGAATATAATGAAAAGAAATCTAAAAAATACCTAGGTTTGTGAATTAAAATTTAAAAACTGATCAAGGATAACTCGAACGTTTTCTACGACCAGGCTAGGGTGGACAGCGTAAAATAAGTGATTCTCATAAGGCGCTTGGATTCTGAAAAATCTATTTCACACAACTTGAAGTAAAATATATTAATTCTGAAATTAATTGTTACTGCCATTTTCGTAATAATTCCGAAGATTCTTAAAAATGCGTTGTAGAATTGCAATTTAAACTATATCTGATGTTACATATTTTATATAAATTATTAATTCAAAAAATAATATATAATGAGATGCATTGGCTATATAATGCATAACAAAACAAGTTCTTTAAGAGCGATGAGATTTTATTGTCGCAAAAACAATCTTTGTGAAATACAGGATTCTATACAGCAATATTTACTAATAAAACTCATAAGATCTTCACTCCTTCAACAGCACTCAGACACAATTATCTGTGTCAAAAATACACGTATATAAAAGATTATTCGCAAGTAATGCTCGTCATATTCAACAGCCGAGCTAATCTATAATCACGGTCAAGGCTAATCGCTAGTCAAAACCAGACTGACTCAGCTCGGTGAGCATCTCCCTATTTGTACTCCTCACGGATCTTTCGAGAAAGATCCACTTGCGAAATAGATCGTGAAATTAGTGTATTTCTCCACTAATTTCCGAAAGAATCCAGAAGGTTCGAAACTCGCCAAAAATGGTCACCAACATGGTCGCCCAAGATGATGCCAACTAGGCTCTATCTCGAAGATTTCTCCAAGTTCCTATTCAATCGCCATAATAACGAAAGAGACGGCGTTGCTTGCGAATATTACAATTTTAACTTAAAATAGTTATAACATAGAGCAATATAAATGTATTGAGCATCCAAATACAAATTATTTACACTATTTTATACAAAATTCGTAACAAAATATATATTTATGTTTTGTGTAATTTTAATCTGGAAAAGCATGTAAAATTTATATATTTTGATCATTGTTAAATTAAAATTTTAAATGCCATCATATTAACTGATTCAATAAAAAATCTCTAACAGGAAGACATTTGTACATAAATAGATATTAAAAATGTGGAATATATATATATATATTTAGGACCGATAGTTTTCAAATATCATCGTAGATGTTTATTATTTATCGAAGTAAAAGCTTAGAGTGTAACTTAAATAAAGTTAATTTTCTCTGAGTTATTTGTTAGGTAGTCTCAGAAAATACACGATCCAATGGGCTCAATTCATGGCGGTCACATAATAAAGGCAATCACGTGTTCTCGATTGAATTCAAAACAGACATTAAACTAGTTGTACTTGTTGCTCTACTTGTAAAACTTGGGTAAAATTTCAAATTTTAGAATTGGGTAAGAATGTTCAGATGTTATAAAAAATAAACTTGTTCAAAAAATTTTAAAATTTAAAAAAGAAATTTATTTCTTGCATATAGTTTTAAATAAAATGCATTTTGTCTACGTATGTGCATCGTTGTTGTTGACAAATTTGTATTTTTTCTGAAAAGATCAAAAATTAGCAACAATGTAGCGCATAAACTGGCAATACATCATTGCTTTTATCGTGTGACTATGGCGTCACATGAGATTTTGAACTGATTGGTTAAAAACGATTGGTGTTATCATTATCATGTGACTATGACGTCACATGAATTGAGCCCATTGTAATGGCTTAAACAGTGAATGTGAATATATATGCTACCGTCAAAGTGTGAAATCCGTTATTTAATAGAATAACTAGGTATTTCATGAAATAACTGGACAAGTCAGTTAAAGTGCATACAATTATTGAATTCTACGATTTAACTAGGTATTCTATAGAATAACGATTACTTGATCGTTAAAGTATGAAATGCGGCATGGAAAGTTATTTGAACCGGTTTTCCAGCTGCTTTTTTTAGAACATTTATAAACCTCGTGCACCAACCACACAATGTATCACACGGGGGCTTACAACACAAAGAAGGAAAGATTACGACACAAACATCTATGCCTTCTCCGGGATTAGAACCCAGTCCCTACGGTACCGCAGTCAGCGTCACTAACCACTATACTGGATGGGTGGCTTCTAGCTGCTTTGGGAAGAATTTTTCCGATTAGGATCTGGAAATTGTCGGGGGGGAACAATTATACTCTAGATATCAGTTCAGTATATGTCAGCGAGAATTAGTTTCAACTGAAGAAGTTCCAAATATTGACACAGCGATGTGACGGATCTATACGCGTCCTTCCACTAAACCTCTTGGGAAACCTTAGGGCTATGAATATCAGCAACTCTTTCTAATGAAGAAACCGTGATATGCAGATTTAGTCTATTATAGGTTTATCTACTAGTTAGTTAGTTAGATAGAAGACAGATAACGATATAGAAAGAGAAAAAGAGATAGATAGTTATACAGAGGAAAATTGATATTTAATTCAAGCTACCAAGAGATTGAAACTTTAAGAAGTAGAAGATAAGTAGACTATCTACAGTTCAGGTATTTGTCATAGTTATAGCGCGTTTTGGTATTTAAATGATTAAAGAGATTTAAGTGACAATTAGTCACATAACTACAGATTAAATCATTTATTAAAGTAAAAGATTGATTAATAAAAAGTGAACAATTTGTTAGAAGTATTCTCCGAACACGCGACTCTCGTCACAAAACCTCTGCTCTTTACTTGGAAACATCTTATTTAATCTGATTAATTGATTTGTGTTTGAGTTAATTAGTGTGCCGAATAAATAATTAGAAATTATCATGTCGAGTCGTCCTTCATTTCCTCTCAAACCTTTAGCCGGGTCTCAGAGTAGACGAGGGGTTACAACGTTTCAATCAGTTGCAACAGCTCAAAGCTCTGGTACTGGACAAGAATTTAAAAAGTGCTCGTATAAAAAAATATGTGTAATAGTAAAAAGTGTGCTTGTTTCAAAAATAATAAGCGGTGCAATCCAAAGTGTCATCACAGCAGTCCTTGCTCTTATAAAAAATGAAAAGTAAAATAAAGGTATCTCATAAACTTTAAATTAATATTATCTTGTAATTTTTTAAAAAAGATTTACACAATGATTTTACTTAGTACCAGTTTTTCTTCCGACCATGCATTTTTGTTGGTAATATTTAAATATAATCTATTTTTGCAACATATTCTTTTTCCCCCTTTCTGTTTTACTAATGTTATCAATATGAGCAATAAAAAATTATGTCATCTGCTTTCCCTTATTATTAATCAAATATTCATCCGCAAAAGGGATAAAATGCATTTTTGAGGGATTTTAGCTATTTATGATCATTAAATTTATAAAATAACTTTGAAGTTGTTTGTTTTTCACTTTTACAGTGTATCCTTAGTTGTTTCATAAAATACCTAGTTATTTGATAGAATAACTAGGTAAAGTATGAAACTTTTCATCTATTATATACTTTAACTGACTTGTCTAATTATTTTATGAAATACCTAGTGTTATTCTATGAAATAACTGATTTATACACTTTAACGGTAGTATATATATAAGCCTTTTTCAGCTGGTGTATTAATTTCTCGTGGGGGGGGGCTTATAAGTACGCCTTTCCGAAGTACGATCCTTTGTTTTGCACTGCTACCTGTAAAAGTATTCCAATGACTTTGGAATGCAATACAATGATCTTGACAGTGTTTGCTAAGGATTTACCTATTACAGAGAAGGATTTACATGTTCATGCCTCTCTTTTCCCCATATACACTACATAAAAATGTGCGCTGGAGTGAAAAACGATGCTGCGGGGGAGCGAGCGCATTGTGCAACTTTTTCTTGGCAATTAAGAGGTTAATCCTTAGAAGACGGTTAGAGTTTACAAAATAAATTACACTTCAGGACATGATTTTTTCTATGCTGTCTTATCCCCTTTTCTTCACAGTTATTGACATTACATACGGTGAACAACGGTTACAAGAAAATATGTAGTTCATCCGTTGAGCGTTGGAGATATGTGCGATACAAAATTGAAGACAAAAGAGGAAATTCTACACCACCCTTTTCTGAAAACAGAAGAGTTGGACAGATAAATTAAAGCTCATGGGTTTTGACAGACCACACATTGCTCAGAAACCACAGAGGGGAAGGTTGAGATCTTCGGTTACCAAACCTTTAAGATATTATTTCTTTAGGTTGAAATATCATCTGCTAGTGCTATAAATTTCTGTTAGGATTAGCTAAATTTTACATTATTAAGTTTTAGTTTTTTCAAGAAAACGTGTTTTTGGAGCATCTAATATTTAATTAGATTCTTCAAAACGACAAAATTATAAACTTAAGATGCTGTTGTCGTGTCCTTCCCGAAGGTAAGGAATGAAAGTTGCCAGAGCTTGTGAGACACAGGTTGGACTTCTTAACGATAGATGACGACACCACCTATCTCAACCTCCCGTATTAAGGCATGGAACTGGAAGAGAGGGAAATATTCTCCAGCCCCCTGCACCGGCGGTTTCTACTGCGGCCGCCCACAAGACCTTCGGACCCACTGATTTAACGAGCACGTACTCCGTGTGTACTCTAAGGGTATTTGGTGGCATCGGGCTTCGAAACCAGGCCTTCCGGTCTGGAGTGCAATGCTCTAACCACTAGGCTACCCACGGCCCCATAAACTTGTGATAAATAATGTCTTAGACATATAGCATCAACATGATGCAATAATTGTGTTTGTGAAAGAAAATTATATTATTAAAGAATAAAAAATTTAATTTTACAGGTAGGAAAACCTATATTCTTCCCCTATCGACAAAAAGTGAAATTAGCTGGACAAGTTCTATGGGCAAAAATAACCCCAAATTAATTTTGCTTATCACAGTTGAATAGGTCAGTATATATATACGAGTTACATAAGTGGTTATTATAAAGCGGTCAATTTTTTCTATGGAATTTAATGAAGAGCATACCGACACTAAGATCCTATTTGTAAAAATATTCAATTTTGGAACTAACTGTAAATACTAAGTACAAATTTTGATGATATTTGAAATTGTTAATAGACTTCAAAATTATTTCTAAGGTAAACAAAATAATTATTTAAAAAAGCTTTCAGATGGTTTGTGTTCGTTTTACAATAAATAAGAAAGTAGTGACCAATAGAAAGCAATGGATTAAAGAGAAAATGTTATTTGATTATAATCAAAATGAATTTTGAATATTTACATAAATAATTACCTTCTTTTCTGGAACAATCTAGGATGTTCTGCTCGCTGAGAGAAATTAATTTTCCACTCTTTTTCTTGTGTTGACCTTCTAGAGCACCAGTAGCTGAAAATGCATAGCAAGCTCCACAACCTCTCTAAAAAATTAATTCTGTCATTTTTAACACCCTTTTATAAGCTTCACTTGTATGTAACGGAATCTTTAAACTCCATTTTTACCCAATTTGAAAAGTCAAATTAATTCCAAATTTTGCTCACTTGTCCAGGACCGATGACAATACAATAATTTATTAATTTTGTTCCACTGTCCTGATTAGGATCATCAGGATTAACGATTTCCCATTTTCAGATCCCATCCCGCATCTGGCGACTAAAAGATTAAGTTACAACTTAGTTCCATTAACTATAAAAGGATGTTTTTTTAGTTTTTTTAAAAAAACTTTAATTTATTATCTCTGTTGAAATATTTATATCATATGAAAATATTCATATAAATTATGATGAATGTTTCATAATATGATAAAAATTATTTCTAAGAAATGTTACTCTGTATAACCTCGGTAAACTTAATTGGCAATTTTATATTTATCATTTAATTGCATTGTAGCAATAGAAAAATAACTTAATGTTTTAAATAAAATGTTTAGCTCTTTCAAGGCCTGAAACGGAAAGGAGTTTATACTTATATTGTGGGAAGAGAATGGCTTACGGCAGGTGTCAAACTTGCGGCCCTCAACGAACATTTTTGCGTCCGGCCAATATATCAGCATGCAAAAAAAAATCAAATTTCTCCCTAAGTAGGAAACATAGCAGCAGAGAAGATATGTCAAGTTTCAGAATGTGTAATCATTAATTTTTTATTGTTCTTTTATTTATGTTTATTACACTGTGCAAAGTATTTCCCATGAACTCCGTTAATGATTGGGAGTTAGGAATAAACACCAGCCATAATCAAAACAAATATAATTTATTAATCCTTTTATAAGTCTCACAAACCCAGGGAAGAAAATGCACATGAATAAAGTATTGGAACCAAAGCGAGGAAGATGAGATATTTAATATTTAATTATCCCTCACGTGTTTGGTAATAATCGTTACTCCTATCTCAAATAATCGACTTCTGGTCGATTGGATTCTGATTTCAATAGCTTACTGACTGAACTGTCAATTATCAATCTTATATGTAAATTAATTAATCGACGTGTCGTTATTGTCTATTTTTCAATTACTTTACTTTAATATCTAACTTCTATCATCTAACTCCTAACCTCTCTCTTCTCCAACTTAAAAGGTCAGCTTAAATATAAGACATAATTTACATCGATAACCTCTTCTCCTTCGGGATGTTAAAAGTAATAGAATTTAAGCTAAGAATAACATTAATTAAGTAATAGAATAAAAGTAAAAGAATAACATTTATAAAAAAAAATTTCGGCCATTATAAAATAAACAAACTGTTGCGAACTTCCCCTCGCGTTGGTGTGAGGATTAAACAATGGAAGAAACATCTTTAAAATACGCAAGCATTTTATTTTTATTAATTGGAAAAATGATTTAATTTTTATAAAAAAATAATAGGTGCGACTCAGTATTTTTTTTTAAATCTGTATTAATAATTATTATAAAATGTACCTAGATAACTACGCATATAAAGTGTTCCTTCTTAAAGGATTAGTGAAATGAGTGGAAGAGACCCCATTAGAAATTCTATTTAACCCAGTGTTTTTCAAACTGAGGGGCGCGCCCCACTAGGGGGACATGATAACCCTACAAGGGGGCGCGAGTATTTCGAAAAATCAAAAATAAAAGATTATTCAAAAAAAATTATTAAATACTGAAAGTAAGCAAAAAAAAAAATACATTCTGACATAATAAATAAGAAAATACACATTTACACTAATATAATATACTTATAAATTTGTCGGTATTGTACAATGTATTTGATAACTAATTTATCAATAATGAACGAAGAGCAAGTTTAAAAATTAATACTGACTCCCATGGGATTGTCATATACAAAAATTATGTTCAAAATTTAATATTTATCTTGATAATTTGTGTGGTTGTGGTGTTAATTATTACACCATGATTAAATATATTACGAATGAGATAAGTTAACATCCATTTCAGAAGGGAAAAATACTAAAAATATTTATTCTGTTCAATCCGTTTCTCTCTTAACATTTCCCTAGCTGGTTGAAAGAGGAATAACATATCCAAGCTCAGCTGCCTTCCTTCAATCATCTACACCTATTACTACACTGTTTATAATTAAAGTCGTATGTAGCTTTAGTATCAAATTGCATTATTATTGCATTCAATACAATGTTATTGTATGGGGGGGGCGCTGAAAATTATAATAGAAAATTGGGTAGCAATTACTGAAAGTTTTGAAGCACTGATTTAACCTTTTTTTAGCTATCTCAGTCGTAAATATGCAAAAGAAGCGATACTAACTGTCGAATCATATCCAAATATTAAAAACACTTAAGTTATCCCAACACGTTTGGAGTACTTTTTAACAAAATAGTATATATAAACATTATAAATGCTTTTTTAGGACTCAATACCAATAAATACTAATATATATATATTTAAAATAAATTACCTAAATTTTACAAAAATCGCAATTATAACTGAAATTTTAACAATATTTTTGAAAAATTTCAAAGCAATTAGAGAAAAAAGTAATAAACTTATATTAGGAAAAGTATTACTAAAACAAATTAGATGCATTTATCTAGAAAATGTACTAAATATTTTATTAAAATTTTAAACCCTTAGAGATGATTGAGTAAACATTGCAAGAAATGTGACATTCTTTTTGAGACCAATATTTAAATAACAAGCCGTAACTCAAAAAGTATTCAGACAAAAAGAAATATTTTTGTACATTCTCTAGGAAATAACTTAAATATCAGGTTCAAATTTTTTTATAGAAATACATTTGTGCTATTTTGAGTTATCAGACTTGTCATGGTAGATTTTGAGAAATGTAAATGCTCACTTCTGGTAGATCAAAGACACCACTTCAGGTTTTTCTAACTTCATAAAATTGATTATAACATGGCCTTTGGATAGCGTAGAAACAAAACAAAGTATGTTTTGTAACGCTAAAAGATAGCTCAATTCAATAAAATAAAAAAAAAATATCAGTCTTGACCGAATTCGGTCATTTTCAACGTGTTCGGATAACTTAATTTCAAAAAAAAGATTTTGAGGCACAACTGCGCAAATTTAAAATACAGAAATATTTTTCTCATCGTCCCCTCAGACGACTTTATATCTAAATACATGAATACGTTACTTAACTGATAAATTCTAAGCAAAAAATGAGATAATCTCCCATTCGCTATTGCTCCTTACACATCTACAACTACATCATCTTCCTTTCTTACTTCAGATCTCTTTAACCCGGCACTTCACGTGCAGGGTATGTCATACCCTCCGCCTAACTTTTTTGAAGACTCCATCTATTTCGGAAAATGAATAGTTTCTCGTATAGCTGACTTTAAGGTCATATCCTTTGAGGGGGCCTCAGCTTTTAGGCGAATTCTAAAGGTATATTTTTGGATACCGCCTCTTCGGGTATGTCATACCCTGTGCGTGAATTATCGTTACAGTTCTAAATGCATGTGTGTGTGAGCACGCTTTAAAATCTTTCGTATGCGATGGCGTATTATTGTAGTTATGATGAAGAAATGTGATATTTAAGTAATTTAATAGATACAGTATTTAATAGATATAGTAAAACAGTATTTTCGGGAGAAGGAAGACTCTTTGCAGGGATGATGAGGTGGAATCGAATGATGAAGAGTATAATAGCAAGTACGATTCCTCTACTGAAATTTATCCGGATAATTTAACCGAAGGAGCAATTATCATCCTTGATAAAAGGACCACGTCATATTCAATGGCTAGAAAATGTAATCGTTACCCCATGACAATATTTTTTGTGTTGTCGAACGTTGCGACAATAATTGCGCAAATTATTTTGTTAAGTAGCCAGAAACCACCTACTAAACATTGAACCAGACGCTGATCTCTGAAGTGTTTTCAATTTCGATTTACAGAAGGATGTAAAGAATGTAGACCTTATGCAATGCTTCTAAGAAATTTTTTTTAAAAATTAAGATCCAGTGAAAACATCGCACTCACTCACGAGGAATAAATGAGTATAAACAATGTACTGAATGCCCTAATAAAAAGAACAGAAAAACTAAATTTACGTATAAAAAGTTAATAAACTCTTGTATTTCCGACTTTTCTTCCTTTTGTGCAAATTTTACGGTAAAACAGAATGTAAACACCCTCGGGTATGAGATACCCTGCGCGTGAAGTTAAGGTCATTTTCTTCGCGCGTGAAGTACCGGGTTAAATAGCAACATTGATTTGAAAATCACAGTTCCACTGCAAGACGACGTCCGCAAATCAATCAAACTAATGGAAACCACAGAGGTTAATTGAATGCACAGAATTGCGTGGGAACACGCTACTGGCCTCAAAATTGGCACAGAGACGTCTTAAGGCATGGGCCAACTGGGCCCGGTCCCAGGACCTCTTCCTCGGTGGGGGCCTCGTTCGTTTTCGACTCTGTCTTAATAAGATCATGTTGCGGATAATTTTAATAGTCAAATATTATTCTCGCACATATTCTCTGAAAAACAAGAAATTTCAAACTGCATGTCAACTGGCAAAAGTGGTAAGTTTGTATCATAATGTGATGACCATTGTCCATGCCAAGGCTTAGACCTAATACCATAAACAATCATTCAACTCCTTTAGTCGAAATGCGACCATCGGTCGAGCTGGTTTGTGCCTTGGTTTTTGAGGTTGTGAGTCGTGCATATATTTATTTGTTTCAAATGACCGTTTGAACGAGTATTGACAATGAATAACTATATATAATGTTATGTCAGAATGTATTTTGTTTTCTTTCCAATAATTTAATAATAATATTTTAAATAACCTTTCATTTTCAACTTTTCGATTCGCACCACTCTCATTGGGTAAGCACGCGACCCACAGTTTGAGAAACGCTGAGGTAAGCAGATTCTTTTAAATGTAATTTTGGCTCAAATTAATATTTAACTTATCTTTAGATAACAAATTATTTTATTGATTTCACTATATAAAGGAGATTTTGTTTGGAATATTTGTTTTGTTAAATTAATTAAGTCTCTAAATACACACGTACCTGATCCTTAACTTCCGTAACATATCCTTCCTTCCTCCAGTCAATTTCATCAGGAACGACAACATTTGTGGGTGGTAGCCATACGCTGCCAGTGATATTTGATTTCAAAGAAATTTTCAGTCCAGTCAGTTGATCCATGATTTCTTTATCAGTCTGCAAAATACAACAATATTCATTCACAAAATAAATACTAATTCATAATTCCGTATTTCTTATGTAATATAATAATTTGAAACTCAATTCTTGGATTTTTCATTAAATTATTTGATTTTAGAAGCGTAATATTTCAAAAAGGAGAATGAGGTCTCATTTTATTTCTAATTCAAGATTATTGATACTGTTTCTCTGCACCTATTTTTTCCCCCTCTTGAGATTGAAGAATGAGAGAGAGAGAGGAATTTTTAATTTTAATAAACCAATTTTCAATGTTAACATGATATTTGCGGCGTATAACTTAACTAAAAACATCAGTGAGATCATTTTTAGGTCATCTATCTAAGTTTTAAAACGCGTTCCTGGTTTCCTCCACTAGGATTAAATAATTATTTCATTTTTAATCAGAATTGTGCATAAATTCAACATTTTAAATTTTCCCATTCATACAATCATTTTTTTTTTCAATGGGGCTGCGCATTGGTATTTTAAACCTTTGCAGACCTAGTACATTCCCCATGAGCCGGTATCACTTTTTAGCGCTGCACCATATAGGCGATACCAATTACAGCAAGCAATTTTGACGTGCAGTTTTCTCCACAGAGGGAGGCACTTGAGCTCTTGGCGATGCGAACCAGTACTATGATTTAATTTTGCCGAGAACATCCAAGCCAAACAAACACTCTAAGGATCTTTTACATGCCGCATAATCATACGACATGGACGCGTTCGATTTTCTGCATCATGAAAATCCACCGACTTGGGCCGGGGTCGAACCCACAACCTTGGGTGCAGAAAGCCAGCGACAAACCAACCACGCCACCCAGCCGGCATTCATACAATCATCGATGCAGCTTTTTTTTTCCTATAAAATAATAAAGATATTTATTTAATCATTTGTACTTTTATAGGGGGGGGGGGAGCTACATCACACACACACAGGTTTTTCCAAACATGTTCTAATGCTTTTTTTTGCCCTTCAAAAATTTTTCGCTTATTTTACAAAGGAGGAAACAATTAATGAGATAAAATTGATTCTCGATAAATTTTTTACTGTAAAGTTGTATTAAAATAATAATGTGCTATTAACCTTTTAAATAATAATAAGTTTTTTAATACAATTCTATTAGGTAATACGGTTTTGGTAAGATTAAAGAGTTAGTACCTATTCTGTATCATTAAGATTAATGTCACTGTGAATTAAAGGTTTTTAAAATTTTATGCAAATACCCGTATATCCAAAATAAAGCAATAAACCATAGATTAAAATTAAAATTCGTTCTCAATCGCAAATTTTAAAGTTATCCGGTAATTGATTTATCATAATAGATTTGCAAATTGCATTGTATCTAAGTAGATTCAATTTTTTCCAACATAAGTTTACGAGTGAGTGTTTGTTAATGTCTCACTCAAAAGCAATACGATGGCTATTGGCGACGGACCTCATGTTTTGAATCCCAGGTGGTCAGTCTGACGCGAAACCCCGAGTGCTAAATTCCCAAACAAGCTTGGTACTCATTTATCGCCCCACTTAAGTGATGAAAGGTTGAATCAACCTTGACTAGCCCGGGGTTTGAACCTCGAACCTGTGGTGTGGAAGCGCGATGCACTCACACTCAGCCATTGGGCTTCTTTATCCAATGCTAGAATATTTACGAAAGATAACCAGAAAAAAGGTTACAAGTCGCAGCATTTGAAAACTATTTCTTAAGAGAAATTTTATTTCTCCGGAGTTGAAACAATTGGCGCTACTTGTCATACAGCTGGTTTGCGGGTAGGTAGTGAAAGTTCCCAGGCGGTTCAGGAGGATTGAAATGGCAAGACGCTTAGGAAATTGGTTTTATTTGGAAGTGCGAGCTATGATTTGATTTTTATGGGCAAAGAATCTACCCTCATCTGCCATTCGCAGTTAATTTGTGGAAGTTTATGGTGACGAAGCAATGAGCAGACAACATGCAACGAAATAGTGTCACTCTTTTTAATCAGGCAGACAGGATGTCGAAAACCTCAAAATGGCACGCAGCGGCCGGCCAAGTTCTTCAACGACAGAAACCAACATGACACGAATTGAAGAAGTGATTCAAAATGATCGACGGGTAACTCTGAGTGAAATCTCGTCAGAGCTGGGACTTAAATATGATAGTGTGCAGCATACCGTTTCTGATATGCTGCGATATTCCAAGACAGTTCCGTAAAAACATCCGCCGACATCTGCCTCAATGGACAGGGACCTGATTTCTACCAAGACGGGTTAAGTAAGTTGTGTGTGTGTGTTGTGATTATGCATTCCGATAAATAACTAAATAGACTTGGTGGCTATGTCAAAATGTGATTCTTAATTCCCTTTTGTATTTTCTGTCTGTTGTTAATAAATATTTCTTTATTCGTCTTGTAACCTTTTTTCTAATTACCCCTTGTATATTTTTCCTCTCCATTTACAGTAATTGTTAATGTCAATGTCATCAACTGTTCTTTAGTTGATTACCTTTGCATTTTCATGTAATCGTAAACTAATTCATCCGTTATTATAATATAATTCATTAATATCTGTAGAAATATCTAATCGTATGATTGAAAAAGCCCTGTCAACTTATTTTTGATCTTTCGACTTCTTTGTTTCGAAGATTATGTAACATCACTCTTTGCTTCAGTAGTACATAAAGAATTCGTTTTTAAATTTAAGAGCTGTACATAAAAATAATTTTACCAAATCAGAATATTTATTGATTCCTTTTCTGTAGGAATAGACTCCTTGGTCTGCTTGAAAGTTGTGTTGGATAATGTCAATCACATTTTTTTCCCAGATCAGCCTACGAAGTATTTCTTCTTGTAGAGTATAGGATTTGTTATGGGCTTTCTGCAAAGAAATGTTACATTAATTAATGTAATAACCATGGATTTTTATAAGCTTTATATATAATAGAACAAATTCTGTATTCCAAGTTAAAAATCGATGTCATTTTTAGTTAGTTTTAGACATCTGTGAAACATTGCATTTAATACGTTGTGTTGGTTCTATCCACGCTCCTTCTACTAATAGTCCTTTTGGGGAATTTATGGTCTTTAAAAATCATTTTATTATAAAACTCCTCTTCGAAGAAGAAGACGTAACTATGTTAGTTAAGACTACTATACTATTTTTGTCTCGGTTTTCACGTTAGAGAAAGAGATAGGATAGATTGTGCTATCGGGGGGAGCAGAGATTAATCAAATCGAATGTGAATCGTGGATATTTAATATTTGATCATTGGGTTACTTAAGGTGATGAATGGTCACTGGAGATTGAATCCAGATTAAATAGCTAAGAGTTATCACCTTGAGTAAGTGTGTTTAGTATTAAAGTTTTCTCATATCTCGCGTACCTCGTTGATTCTGTACATATTTATTAATTGGGTGCATCTCTTAGACTGAATCGATTGAATTTGAGTTGTGATTAATGTTGAGAATAAATTAGATTGTTTTTGTTGCTAGTGTTCCTTCCAATCCTCCACACATTTAGGCGTGCAGGCAAGAACATTACAACGTTAATTTTATTTTGCAATTTGCGCATAATTAAATAAGCACTTTTTAAAAAAACACAGTTATAAAACAGTTTTTTAGTAAATCACGTAAGCAGAAAAAAAATTTAATGATATTCATTTTATTTTCTTACAACATTTCTCATAATTATCAACAATGGGAAATATAGCGTTACGAAATGTGATAAGAGTAACACCTACCTCACTGTTAATGTTTAAAATAATTATTAAATGTTATTATTATTAAGAAAATAAGAACATAAAACTATGTTTCTAACTAGAATATATACAGTTGTATATAGCGCTATTATTTCAATTCTTCCTTGACTATACTAAATTTGTAAGTTTCGTTTTTAATAGTGCTTCTAGAAAAAAAAGATCAAGGATTAGTTCCTATATTTTAATGTTATTCAGTTATTTAAGGTTATTTTATTTAACTTTTAATGCGCATTCTCTTCTCTATGATTAGATAATTCATTTTTTTTTTTTAAATTCAATGACTATAAGTGTATACAAACTTTACTGGTGGAAATTCTTGTAGTATATTTCAAGAAAAATATTTTCATTTCTGTCAAAAATTCTTAAGCTTTAAAGAAAAAAAATTCTATCTTTAAAATCAGGACAACATACATCACCTGAATTTTATATTTTTTATCCTAAGCAAAGCGGCATACAAAAACGATTGTATTTTCTAGGATATATGCAATTTTTTCCTAAGCTGATTTGTATTCATTGTTTTGAGATTACTAAATTGTTTAAATCACTTATTCTTTACTCATGAAGGTATGAAGCATTTGTAAATTTTTTGTTTTTAGAACGGTATAAGTTTGTGCTACAACATTATTAAAATCGATTTCAAAAAGAATTTCCTAATCATATAAACACATTTCAAATAATGGAAAATTACTTTAACATAAAAAAGGGTAATTATATTCAAATGAATTCTAAAAGCTTTAATTATAAGGGTTAAATTTAATTGTGGAAGAAAACTCCAAAATATATTTGTATCAACATTTTTATTTTTTAAATAAAAAAGGAAGTCGAATTTATCTATTAAACATTTTAATTTGAAGTCTGTGAAAAAGTTTATGCTGATGCAAAATCATTATTTTGCAGTGAATATGCAGGTAAGTACATTTGGTGATGATATATAAGCAAAGTAGATCAAGTTCGTTGAAATGAAATCTAAATATATGAAATAACCATATTTATACATCTACAATTTAACGGAAACATCTGTTAAACATCGTTTTTAATTCCTACAAACACAATTTTTCTTTGTGTAACTTTTTATGAGGAAACAAGAAACAAATTCATGAGATTTTGGATTTAAAATTGATTTAATGTTATTTTCCTATGAATTAAGTAATAACGGGAGCATAATATTATATAACGTATAGATATTATGTAATTATTAAACCATATTTTTCGTAAAAGATTTTCAATTAAATTTTCAGTAATATTTTAGATTTACTTTTATGAAAAGGATTCTTTATTATTATGTTTATCAAACAAATAATATATAAAAAAAATTAAGTCAGTTTCTACTTAGGACAACAAAGAAAAATTTATTTTAGTTACTTTTTATTCAATAGTTACAATTAATATAAATACGTATATACATTGACAGAATCACAATATCAAGTGACAAAATAGAAAGCGATTTTTCTTGCAATTTTTCATTTTCTTTTGTATATATGGTGTTGGACTATTTTTTGTTTGTTTCTGTTTGTTCATTCGTTAAATTTAATAATTCTAATAAAATAATATAGTAAAAAAGAAATAACATTTCAGAAATTAGGCCATCCAGGTGGGAGATTTGAATCCATGACATTTGGATTAGAAGTCCATTGTGCTACAGGGAGACAATGAACGATTTAATTTTTTATATATGCTGTTGGACTATTATTTTTGTTTTTGTTACTATTGAAGAAACTGTATTAACATCAAGTGTCATCCACTACAAGTTTTAAAAAATGTTTTTGAACTTGAATGGACGAATAGAAATTATTTTATTAACGATTGAAAATTTGAACAAGATATATATATAGGGAGAGAGTGAACTAATTGTGTAGGAATTGTAAAAATAGTAAATAATGCTTTTTTTACTATATAGTTATGCATTAAAATATCTCATGGACTTATAAAAAAGATATGACATTTCTGTGTAGTATTGAACATTTTATATGTTCCATGAATTTTATGTTAAGGAGAGAAATTTAAAATCCAAATTATATATATATATATATATATATATATATATATATATAACATATTTGGTGGTTTTTCTATGTTAAACAGATTGAAGAGATGAGTTGTGAAAAGAAATATTTCAGATATTTATAAAATTTTGAGGCTCTGAGAACGATTCCAAGATTATTTTAAAAATTAACAAAATAGAATCAAGTTTTTTGAAAATTTCTGAATTTTTAAGCAAATTAAGATTTTAAATCAGTCGATAAGATGAAGAACTTAATATTTTTAAGGGTTTTTTTTTAATCCATCAAAGATTTTAAGAAAATTTTTGAGAAAAAATTCGTTTTAAAATATAAAAGTAACTTTTCAGCAAATATGAATAAGAATTCATTGAACTTTCTATTTGAACTGGCCCATAAGGAACATGTTTATTGTGAAAATATATCTTAGATCTTACCTTAAAACTTTCCCAAAAAACATCCAGGTCTGGCTTTGAGCGTACCGAAGTACTGGCGACAGCCACCGTAAGGCAGACGAATGTAACTAGGAATTTCATGATTAATCTAAAAAGAAATTTGTTCATGAAATACGTGTTTTTACCGATAACAGTATAGTAGTAATGAAAATTGATACTAATATAATTAGTAGCAAAAATTTCAAATAAAATTAAAAATTTCAGTGACAATTTATTTGTTATGCATAAATCAAATATAAAGAGACTCTGGCTTTGATTTGGTTTGATAAAATTGATAAAATAAAAAACTATGTTGCAAGTTATTAATGAAAAATCAGCTTTCAGCTCATATCTGAAATGTTAAGAATATTTTTTGGATCTAAATAATATAATCAGTTAAACTTTTCTCGAAATGAAATTGATTATCTATAAAACTCCTATATATTAGATTTCAGAGTATTTAAAATTAGAAAATTACACTTTATCACAGTTTTTCTTTTTTTATTTTATATTCTAGCTTAGATAATTAAAAAATTTTGATTGGAAATAAAATAATTTAGAACAAAATTTAGAAATTCTCAAAATCTATCTCATCAATTCATAAAATCTATCACATTAAGAAAACTTAAATCGTTATTTCAAAAATGTATGTAAGCTAGCAATTTTCTTGCAGTTCAGTACACGGTTGATTTGACAAACAGTGTAACTTAAATACATTGAGTATTGTCCCATTTTACATTATTTTGAAGGCAAAAATATTGAAGCTAAAATTTGGGCAACACATTATTCTAGGGAGATAAATTTTTAAATATTTGAAAATATTCACTAAGAGAAGCAATTTTTGATGCTAAGATTTTTTTATTAAGAAAAAAAAAAGAACAGGGAAGACCCGTCACATTGGATTTCAAATTATACGGAGTCGTAAAAGTAAAGAATATCTTTAACATGGCAAATAAGGTCAATAATGTAAACATGCCACTTAATTTAGTTAGTTGTTCTCTTTTAAAACGAACTAAGCTCTATAACAGGAGCCGGCAACCTTTTAACTGTGGCGTGCCAAACCAATCTACCAATAGGATTCAGCGTGCCACACAGTAGGATACTTTTTAAACAGTTCAATTCCCGAGATAAGGCATACAAAGTTAGAGAATAGAGATGAATAAAATAGATTTACAGTTTTATTATACATTAATTTTGCCTCTTTTAAAAATATCTTTTACACAAAAATAAACAGCATAAAATATAACTATTTCTTCAACAAAAATTAAAAAAGAATTAAAATTGTAATACATTATATATTTTTAAACATGTTTATTAAACTAAGTAATTGACAACATGAAACACAGAAGTGTTTCCCTTCATTACAATTAAATAATTAAAAAAAATAAATTTTAATGTGTGAGCCTAATGCTCACCGCTCTTTTTCCGTATGCAAAATCAGAGATATAAATTGTGATTTCAATTAGACACGATTCTGATCATTCAGTTGCCAAACACTATCTTTGCGCATTCAAAATATTTTTCATATAAGGAAAGATTCTTTACTTTGGTATGTAAAACCAAAAGAAGAAAGCTAACAACCTTCAAATTTCTTTCAAGCAATTAAATCTCACCAGTTACGGCATTCAATAACTTACAAAATAGCTGTAAACTTATCTTTAGTTTAGTATTTTTCGGACTTTTTCGTAATTCCGTAAATGTTTATAATTCTAAAGACGTTAGTCAAACAAGGTCCATTACAAATTTATCAACTTGTATTCACTTAAAATTGACAAATTTGTAGAGTAGAACAGATTGCAACTGAGAATTGCACCACGTGTCACAGGTTGCCGACCTCTGCTCTATAATTATACAAAAATGTGATATAATTGAAAATCTGATTAATTTAAAACTAAAAATGAATTCAAATGAGCATTTCATAAAGTTAAATATGGGGAATAATAAGTAATTAATAATTGACAGCTTAAATAAGTAATTGATAATAATATAAATAATAATAATAATTAATAGTGTAGAAATACTATTCATAATAATTAATTATGTACATAAAAAGCAACATTCAATTATATTTTTTTAAATTTTCCTCTTCGAACGATTTACGATGCAAATTACAATAAATATTTGGGAATGGAATAACATCAAAATAAAAGTACGAATACCTGCTGTGTGGTCCAGAATTACACCGAGTGAGGAGAATGCTTTACTCTGGCATTTTATGTACAAATACCGTCACCTTTATAGGGCCATGCAAACATCACTTACACTTTTATCAATCAATCACAAGAAACGATAAACTGCCACATGTTTGAGTCACCACTCGTGGTCCTATGTTATCTCGTAACGTAAAGTAACCTATTTGTGACGAAAACTTTTCAATAATTATTTTCATTTACCAGGTCAGGTGTACGTATACGTACAAACTACTATGAAAAAATTATTCATAATCATTATTTTATGGCTATTTTTAAATTAGAGATTTTTTAAAGAATTATTAACAATTATTTAACATTAGAATACGTATTCATTTTTTTTAATTTGAAAGTTTTCTTTTTAATCAGAAAATGAAGTAATAAGTTTTTCAGTAAAATATTATGAACAAGCCAATATCAGCCCGCTTCCCTGAGTGTATCGCGATATTCTATGACTAAACTAAATTCAGTGGCGCAACAACCCATGAGGGTCAAGGCTCACTTTGCCCATCTCAGTATTCGTGACCTTGGCCGCTGAGGAGCATTAACAGTTGTTCTGTTCAGGTGGTTGGTCTGACGCGAACCCCCCAGTGTTTAGTCCCGAAGAAAGCTCTATTTTATCGACCCACTGAAGGGGATGGTTGGCTGAGATGCTCTATGACTGTGTACAGTTTTTGAGAGATACCTAAATCCCCCCCCTAGCATTAAGCTTTAGATTGTATTGAAAAGCAATCAAACAGCCTTCTTCTCTTGATTTAAAAAGGACACGAATTTCTAAAATAGAAGTATAATTATCTTTTATACCCAAGTAACCTTCCTCCATTGTTGATTTTCTCAAAAACTGCTCTTAATGGAACTGTATTCACATGAAACATGCTTTCGAAATTTCAAAACAGAAATTTTCTATAGCACCCTCAAAATTCTTTGGAAATCGATTTCCGAAAAATGTTCTTAGCTGATCACTACTCAACAAAAGAAGCATTTTTACCAAATTTTAAATCTCTTGGAAAAATAGTTCTGAAATGGAAATTTTCTGTGTGTAATGCCCCTTTAACCTCCTGCCACTCTTTTAGGAGTTGATTTCTGAAAACCCGGTTTATAGCTGGTCTCTGTTGAACAAAATAACTCTGCCTACCAAATTCCGTCTGTTGTAATACTTCAAAAGCAGGATTTTTTCGTTATCTGAAGCCACTCCGTATAATCCCTCACCCCATAGGAGTCGATTTTCATAAATCCTGTTCTTAGCGGATCTCTGTTCAATGAAAGTGCATCGGGGCCTCCTTCTGCAAGCCGCAAGCAACAACAAAAAGGAATAAAAGCCCTTAACGACTGGCCCGAATACAGATTCCTTTCGTCTTAGTCGTCTAAGGCATGCACAGCTAGCTGCGGACCGATAGGATCCGGATGGACCGGTGGATCAAATAAACACCCCTGCCAAGGTCAACAGCTAGTTGCCGAAGTAGTGACCCAGGAACTAAACACTAGATGGCAGCATAGCTTAATACTGGTTAATTATGCAGTCATTCCATTGAAAGTCTAAGACATTCTCATTAAATCCCGACTAGTGATTCAAAACGGCGTGCGCGTCAATTAAACCCACCATCTTAGCAAAAGATTGCCCGCAAAGTCAAAGGAAAAACGTTCAAACGACACTCAGACCTACTCTAGATGTATAACATTGCAGCAAAGCTGGAAAAATAACCTTTTATCAGTATCGTTCAGAAAGTTAAAAAAGAAAACGTTCTTCTCTAGGAAGAAGGTATGCAGCATAGCCTCCTTCTGCAATTCGTAAAAGACAGGAATAAAAGCCCTTAACAACTGACCCGAATAGGGATTGCTTTCATCTCAGTCGTCTTAGGCGTGCGTTTTGGACTCGAAGGTGGCCAGTACAAATAACACTACACCCAAGTAGCAATCAAGGTCACCATGGGTCTTCCTCCCCTCTGTCACCAACAGCTAGTCACCGAAAAAATAAAATACCAGCCAAAAATTTCAAATGTATATGTCTAATATATCAAAAACGAGAATTTTTATCTATAACGCTTTTTAACCCCTCACAATTCCCCTTTGAAATCAAGTTCCGCAAAACTTATTTTTGTAATGGATCTATACTGAAAAAAAAAGTAAAAATGCTTACCACTTTTCAAGCCCTTAGGTCTAATTATTCCGAAGATCTCGTGATGGGTGAGGGAGTGTGTGTGTCACTTTTCTCTTTTATATATATAAATTTCACGCTAGCTTATCTTAAATATATTTTTGACCAAAGATTGTACTTGGGAATATTTATAATTTCAATCATTAGATGTTCTTTTTCATCATGAAATAATTAAAGAGTTAAATAGGACGTTACAAAATCATATCGTTTATTTGAAGTCAGAATTTAAATGTAGATCATATTTGAAAGAGATATCGCATTGAATAACTGAAAAAAGGCTGCATTGTAACAAAATTTCTGATATGCAATCTATTGAAAACGAAAAACTTGATTCAAAAAGAATTGCCCAGTTTGATTAAAATTATTTAAGTAAACACTACCAATGAGTGATTCTGAATCAGTCACTAAAAGGCACAACTAGAATTTCTTCCTACAACTCATGATTCATTCTAGAAAGCTAATTACATTTCAAGAACACTTTGGAGAGTGACAGAACTGATGTAAAACCAAAACACTTGTATATGAAAATACAAGCTTTAATAACATATTAAAAAATCAAATTCAACCATTCATTTTAAATCCTGATAACAAAGACAAACAATTTTTATGCTTCATTAATTACAATTAATTTTTATCTTTCAATTAAATTCAATTTGTTCGCAAAAAAAGGAAATGTGCACATATAAAAGAAGGATAGATGAAAAAGAATAGGAAAAGAATACTATACATAGAGACTATTTATTTCCCAGTAATCATGTGCGAATTTTTGAAACACAATAATTTCTTCGAAATCAAGAATATTTATATTTTTCAATTCCTACTATTGTATAGTTCCCTCCGTGGGTAGCCTAGTGGTTAGAGCATCGGACTCCAGACCAGAAGGCCTGAGTTCGATGCCCGATGCCACCAAATGCCCTCCGAGTACACACGGAGTACGTGCTCGTTAAATCAGTGGGTCTGAATAGTGTCGCCATCTATCGTGTTGTACCGAGCAAAATCGTACTGTCACCTTCATGGGGCTCAAAGCTTAGGCTAACGACAGGAGTAAAATTCTAGCCCTTAGCCGCTCAGACCTTGATCTGATGTTACTGTCGATCAAGTGGCATAAGCAACAACAACAGATATATATATATATAGTTTCTAAATAGCCCTTAAGGAACTATTGCTGATTTGCAATAAAAAATGATTTGCAAATTATTTATTTATATATGAATATTTATCATGGATATTTTTTAATAAAAAGTTTCTCTATTTCTCCATACACAAGCTTAGTTTTATATCATTTGAAATATTTATCCAACTATAGCTTTTGTAAATATTTTTTACAGTGTTCAAGATCTCAAATTTCAAGCATGCATGTGTAATTAATGGGTTTTTTTCCTTGAAATATAAAAGTCTGAAATAATAATAAAGTTGAGATAATAATTAGTTGAGTAAGTTAAAAAGTTATTATTCATATTTTCTCTATATATCTTCCCTCGTGATATTATTTTTCAGATAAGATATAATAATTTGTTATTTGACAAGCAGATATAAAACTTTGTTTGACATTGTAATCTGAAAAAAATATTTAATCACATGATGTGAACTAGAAACTATCATATGCCAGAACCTAAATGTACAAATTATAAAATAGGCATTCAGGACATTAACTGGTATTTGAACTGGAGAACTTTAAGATAAAAAATACCATATTTCTCTCAAAAGTTTGTGTGTGCTCTTAAAAAGTTTCTTTTTCATATATGTGTGTTTCAAATGCTTTTTAGAAAACTTACATCAAAAATCTAATTCCATTTTTATTTGAATATAATGTGTTAGTTTTATTTTGTATCTGTTACTGGCATAGTATAAATACGTATAGAATGGCTAGACACCCTATAGAATGCTGGACGCTTTTAGGAAAAGTTTTAAATATGACATTTATTACATACTTTTTGACTAGGCATTGTATAGAATAACCAAAGCTATTTAAGCAAAGTGTAAAAAAAAGGTCATGATAAGGCTATTATATCAATAACGTACATTCCTAATAATACAAATGGTTACTCTGACCAAATAATGAGAGTACCATTAAAAAAATTATTCAAAATACGTAAAGGAAAATGAAAGTTGTACCAAACAAAATTTATGTCTTTCTTATTAAGGAAAACAAAGTTTTCATGTAAAAAAACAAGAAATTAAAATTAACCTACTTGTTGCAACATGGTAGGCTTGAATGACAGTTTGAATTATATTTATTACATTTTTCACGCAATGACAATTTTTGTGTTGGTTTTACACATACATTTGTCAAATCCTTGGCCAGGATTTAATGGTCAGGGATATCTTTAATTCTAAGCAAATCTTAGGGCACAAAGTAAATTGTGATTTCGCATATACTTGTTTTAAAGTTCCTTCAGAAGTTCCAATTCAATAGAAACTCCATCCTTTTCCCAATCATTACAAGTGCCAATATATTGGCATTTGGGAAAAAATAACAGGTTTCACAATAATACCTTTTTTTTAAAAATAATTTTCTGTTTTTTCTGGCAAGGTTCACAAAGGTGGATGTACAGTTCAATACCATAACGTGTCACGTTTTTGTATTTGGTTGAAAGTTCTTTCAGAATTCTATCACGTCCTCGGAATCCGTGACGTAATACTGTATAGCAGAGCTTCCCAACTATTTTATCTTCCGGACCGATAAACGTTTGTTTACCGCGGCTCCCTGAGGGTGGAACGTTGACTATTTATATTTTAAATTGTTTTCATTTAATAATTTAATTGTATTTAAATATATGCCTTCAGAATAAAGTTCAGTTGCACCAAAAATGAAATATAAAGTGATTCTACATGAAATATAAAGAGATTTCCCTGGAAAGTCGCAAAAACACGAGAGAAATGCACCTCCGTAAATAAAGTGGGAATAATTTAATGCTCCTTGAGTGACCCGATACCATTTGATCCATGACCGGGAATTGAGGACCAACTACAGTATTGACTGACGCTTACTTTAACAGATTATAAAGGAGTTTACTTTTATTTTCCACAAACATCACATCATAGCTATTCAGCAACCAATAGTCAATTTAGCATTTTATCTATCAGTCATTAACATCTAATAAGTAATTTCAGTTAGAAGAAAAAATTTGCAGCAAATTAACTTGGATTTTGGGCAGCTAGCCATCGAATAGTTGTTTCATGTCTATAGAGCAGTGATCGGCAACCTTTTAGCTGTGGCGTGTCAAACCAATCTACCAATATGATTCAGAGCAAAGTACCCCTGAAAATTGTACCGCGTGCCAAATGTGGCACGTGAGGCATAGATTGCCGACACCTGCTAAATAGACCATGACTCCTCCAACACTACAGCTTACTCCTCCATTTTCATGCAGCGCAGAAAAAAACAAATTTTTTGTTCAACAAGTTTAAGTAAAATTCAGTATTTTGACACTTCCGAACAATTGCAATTGACATATTTTGAGTTGAGGAACGCATTAAAAGTCTTGTGTCTTTCCATGCAATATTCGAAACGAATTACAGATGTATTTCATACTTTGAGGGTTTCTCATTAGGCATTCTATAGAATGCCTAAGCAATGAATGAAATGCATTCGCTAAGCAATGTATGAAATGCATAAATGCATATTCGCTGAAATTTTCGATTGTGATTTTAATTTTTGTGCACTTTTTAAGCTTAACTGTATTTAGCGTGTAAGGAATATTATGTTGGATTTAATATTATTAATTCTTTAAGTATGCTAACAAACAAAATTTTCAAGAAATGTAGAGGTGTTTTTTAATGACGGAATAGTAGTATCAATAATTATTCATCAAATGTAACGCAAATATATGCACTGTTGAAGTGAACACTGATTTTAATAGTGATTATTTAAATAATTGAAGATTATGTCGTGTGCAAAACACACACACACACAAACGAAAATTTCAAATTTAAATGAAAGTTTTTCAGCGTAAGAGAAAACGAAAGGCGTTATGAATGCCATAAAAAATTTTAGTGTAGTTTGAATGAATAATGTAAGATGCAATATGTTCGATAGTATAGGGATTTGAAAGTTTAAAAAATAATTCTATCCTAGCTATTGCTTTCTTTTTATTGTGGAAATTCTTCAGAGATTGGGAAATATTCTGTAAATATAGAGAGGAACACCTATCTATAAAGAAAGAAAAAAGATGAAAACTCTGTGTGCATTTTATGAACAATCTAGGGAAAGGTGAGAACCAAAAGACAAAACAAAAAGAGAACATAATGTTTTAATTAATAGGTTATAATGCATAAAATTCTTGATGAGGTAAAATTTCACATTTAAATTACAGTTTTCATGCAACGTTTTATAAACTACCTTATCTTTTTCTCTAAATCTAATCACTGCATGCACTTGAAAGTTTCTTTTTATATTCCTAATTTATAGATATATACATACGGAAGTAAAATTAATAAAATATTCTCTCAAATCGTTTGGAGGGAAAGCGGATATTGGAACAAAAATATGGCGATTTTCAACAAAATCATTAAGTGGATAAACTAAAATTATTGTCTGAAACTACTAATAAATATATTTGTAAAATTTAACACACACACTTATACATTAAATGTATATAACACTACAGCATAACAGTAAATATATATTTAATATGTAGAAAAAATTTTAGGTTTGTATGCTCAATAATTTCGGAAAAATGGAGCATAAAAATGCTCATAATATTGCAGTATAGAGGATTTCTTCTTTCTGATTATTCTTCAATTTATATTTCGTTAAGATTTAAATGGGATCTTAAGTTACAATTTTATTATTAAAAATTAATACAATTAAAAAATTGATTTACTTAATTAATTAAGCTTAATTGAATAAAAAGTTCTCAAGTAAGAGCTTGAAATCTCTTAGATTAATATTATTTATTACTTCATTTTAAATATTTTACACAATGCTTTTGCATAAAAGTAGAACTAAAATCTTGTCTGGAATTTTGTAATTAATTATTTCGGGCGAAATTTTGTAATTGATTTTAAACTAACTTCCCGATGAGTTGGAGACTTGAAATTTAGACCATAGCTCAGAAGTGGATGACAATGCATGGAAATGGTTACAAAAACAAGGTATATAAGAAAAACTTTTTCTTAAGAAAATTAATCTGAAATTCTGAGTTATTCGTTTTGCTCAGTTTATGTGATTTATTCTTATTGTTTTCTGATTTGCTATCATACTGTTTTCTTCGGGTTCACAATCTTATTGTTTACTTCTAAATCGCTATCTTGTTTACTTTACTTCAGATTGATTTACAGACTGTTTATAAACGTTGCACTACCAAGATGTACGTGAGCTAATGACAGAATGACCGATTAAATCGTGCGCACCCTAAAGCAGCGGTTCTTAAACTTTCTATCAAGGCGGCCTTCCTTAATGTATCAGCGCAACGCCAAGGACCCCCTAGATTTTGAACATCCCTCCCTAACTACTAACACATTACTAAATTATTTAAAGTTTCCTCAATGATTTTAAGACAGCCTCTGCTACTTATACAGACTTTTTGAAACACTTTTTATAATTCCTTTAAGAAAACAGTAAGCATCTAATTTAAAATATATCCTTGTAGCTATGCAGTTGCAAACAAAAAAAAATGTTTGAATTAATATTCTTGATTGAAATATATGTTCTAGAAGAGTTTTTTTCTTTGGGGGCAATTTAGGGATCTAGTCTAGAATCACATCTTTTTAATTTTTCTACGACGAATTTCCGAGTCTGTAAAAGCGAGAAATCTTAACATTAAATGACACTCCTTCGTGGAACTTCTAGAAAAGTACTGAGGATCTCCAAGGGTCCACGAATCACAGTTTATGGTATCCGAACACGTTCGGAGTACTTTTTAACAAAATAGCATACTAAAACATTACAAATGTTCTTTTAGGAATCAATACCAATAAATATTACTATATTTAACTATCAAAATTTAAAATAAATTACCTGAATTTTACAAAAATCACAATTATAAGTGAATTTTTAGCAATATTTTTGAAAAACTTCAAAACAGCTAGAGAAAAAAAGTGATAAACTTATATTAGTAAAAGTATTACTAAAACAAATTAGATGCATTTATCTAGAAAATGTACTAAAATTTTAATTTTTTATTAAAATTTGAAAATTTTAGAGCTGATTGAGTAAATATTATAAGAAATATATTTTTTATGAGATTATTATTTAAATAACAAGCCATAACTCAAGAAGTATTCATACAATAAGAAATATTTTAGTACATTCTCTAGAAAACAACAAAAATATCAGGTTCAAAAAGTTTTATAGAAATACATTCGTAATATTTTGAGTTATCAGACTCGCCATGATAGATTTTGAGCATTTTAAATGCCCACTTCTGGTAGATAAAAACCCCACATCCGGTTTTTCTATATTTATAAAATTGATTGTAACTTGACCTCTAGGTAGTGTAGAAACAAAACAAAGTATGTTTCGTAAATTCAAAAGATAGCTCTATTCAATAAAATACGAAACAAAAATATCTGTCTTGACTGAATTTGGTCATTTGTAACGTGTTCGGATACCTTAAAGCTATAAATCGGTCTCTCAAGAAGAAAGCTACTCTCGAAGTCAGTCTTTATTAAGCAAAAAAAAAAAAAAATTATAGAAAGAGGCAAGTTTTAACAGGACTGGTTTGAACAGGAAATACAAGTAAGACCTCGTAATTTTGATACACGTTTAAATGATGAGGATGACACTTGAGTTAATAAGGACGACCAAATCTCCAAGCTTTTACACCGCACCAACTTGAGAACTTAAAGCATCGACTGTTGTAAATTAAATATTAAATGTATAAATGGCGCTGCAAGTGAGTGTGAGTATGTGAGAGATGTATACTGGTTTGGCTTGTAGAGTCAGAGTCATGTAATGTTCTTTGTGTTGTGTACTTGTCTTCCGTGTTGTCTGCAAAATAAACAAAATGCCAAAAGATTAACTGAATCATTGAATAGAGAATGAAAGATACATTGAAATTATAACATTCTATCTGACCATGGAATATAATAACTAAGGAAATACAATATCGACCGTTTTAACGTGTATCATCCCTTCTACAGAACAGGTCTTATGTGGCGCCAAGACTCGAGCCCTCAACTCGACAAAAACAATGCCGGCCAATTTTTCTTTGGAAGGAAACATTTTGCATGCTTAAATATTGACGCTTTGATACATTTCAAGCCACTTTAATCTAATGAATCTCACATACACAGGTGATGCATAGAGTGTTCCAGACTTTGAAAACACTTTGCAAATCCTAAAGTAGGGATCTTCATCTAGTGAGCCGTGGGCCATGAATGGCCCGCTGAAGGCATTTTGATGACCCCTCATATGAATCTGAAGCATTTTTAAAAAAATTGCCTTGTCTGCTTTTTGTGATAAAAATAGCCTTTTTTTCTGTTATTCCTGATATTTAAAACATTTCGCTGATATGTTTGATATCCATTTCAGATAAAAAATTTCTGAGAATGATGAATTTATCAAAAATTTCACTGTATTTTAAAAAATCTGACTGTTTAATTCGATAGCTCTAACACGTAAGTGACTCAAGAGTCTCTAACACATATTGTTCATGACACACAATCACGACACAATTTTCTTGTGACTAGCGTTTATTAATTACTCATAACTTCTGTACATTTTCATTGGAGTTGCAGGCATGCGCAGTTCAGCAGCGCAATTGGGATTGCGCAGACACAGTTTATACATACATTACTACAGACACAACAACACACTCTACTCTTTTAATTACACAGATAGCGTTCGTATGCGTGAACTGACATGACATGGATAAAATCTCAGAAATTTCCTCAAAAAAAGATGGATTTATATCTTTAACACAGGTTCTCAAAGTATTTTATTTCAATTTGCATTTCACTTTTTTTAAATCGGTATACAGTCGACTCTCGATAATTCGAAGTTGGAGGGACCAATGAAAAACTTCCAATTATCAAGAAGGAAAGAAAAAACTCCCAAAATACACGAAGAGAAATTTTTTATTCTAAAATATTTAAATTTGTTGTTGCTTATGCCACTTGACCGACAGTAACATCAGATCAAGGTCCACAAAATTCATCGCGGCTAAGGGCTAGAATTTTACGCCTGTCGTAAGCTTTGAATCCGATGCTCTAACCACTAGGCTACCCACGGCCACATTTCAATTTTAAACTATGTAATAAAGCTACAACTGTACATATGTATAAAACTACTTTAAAGTGTTTTTAAAAAGTACATATTATACAGTATAAATATTATACTGAAGTTAAAAGTCTTGTATCAAAAGAAAACATTTATATAGTAATTCTAAAACAGGACTCTCTTTCACGCCCCTCCAAATCTCTTCCATTCTTCATTGGAAATAAAATCGTTTAGCACTGGGTTCCCTGAGACACTGTCCCCACCATTGGTTCTTCAAGGAGAGTCCAGTCCAGTCCATACCCTACTTGGTGCCACAAGCTATAAGTTACACAGAAGAGTCATAAATCGTCATGTTAGTCCGATACAAAAAACACAATCCTATGCATCTCTTCTTCACAATAGTGAACCATCCTTTCTGAACACGTGAGTAGCAAGGCCACGGGTTAAAGATATGGACTGCTGACAACAAGTGCGACCAGAACTGTCCACTTGAAGAAGGAAAGCAATAAAACTGTCTTTTCGCCTGAGGAACCGAAAAACACAAAGAACAGGTAGCCGACCGATGGTCATCAAAGGAGCTACGTTACAGGGGAGACACGAAAAGTCAATACAACACAAAACATGAAAGTTCCACCCTGTTTGCTAGAGGACTCTAGATAGTAAGTGTTCGAATTATCGAGAGTTTTATAAGGTAACTCGTGTTGTAGTCTGGCCAGCCACAGATTTTACTTCGAAATATCCAGAGTCCCAAAACGTATTGTTTTAGTTCGAAATATCAAGAGTTTTTGTAAGGGTTAAGCATATACTTCGAATTAGAGAGAAGTTCGTATCATAGAAGGTTTGAATTTAGCGAGTGTCGACTGTATATACAAATCTATAAACGCAATATCTTCCCTTAAAATAATTTGTAGTCTTGTAAAACAAGTCTTCCTTTTTTTTTATGTAAATTTTCTTACTACAATGGCCCGTGAATCACTGTGAATTTATTTCTCACGGATCATTGTAAATTTATTAATTTGGCTCTTGGAGTGAAATGTTGAAGACCCCTATCCTAAGCAAATCACATGGTTAACACCAGTGGCGTACATGTGACTAACACCAGAGAAGAATATTTTTATAGGAGGGGCTTACATTTTAAAAAGCCCGTAGACCAAAGTTCTGAGGAATAATCTTTATGCCAAAAACTAAAAATCCATTGTTGTAAGAGAGAGGTTATAACCCCCAAATCTGACCTTTGTGTACGTCATTAACTAACACCTGCTGCTGAACTAGCCTCCATTCGGTTATTCTTCTATTCATTTGAAAGACTACCGAAGGAAAAAGCAGATAGAACCCTTATGGCCGATTTACTCATATTGTAAGATGTTCACAAGATTTTTTATTTCTAATGGGCTGCGGATTGGAGTTTTTTCATTTCAGACCTTATACATTCTCTGGGTGTTAGTATCTCTTTTTAGTGCGGCACCATATAGGCAGATACCAATCACCTCAGGTAATTTTAAAGCGCAGTTTCCTCCCAAGAGGGAAGCACCTGAGCTCTTAACGCAGATAAACATGAGTCTTATTTAATTACTTACTATATACAAGATCTTTAAACTAATTTTTTTTATTGAAATGACTTTATAACTCGAAAATTAGTTGGTGCACAATGTACACCATCTCTGTAAATACGTAATTTTTTCCAACCTATGTATGTTTGTGGTTAAGCTGGCATTTAATGTAAAATTATCTGAATTTGATATACAGTAGCTTAAAAAATTGGTTAATTCTTTGATACAATCAATGTTCATTCATTTGACGAAACATTAAAAATTAAAATTTGTTTCCAAAATTTCAAATATTTTAAGCACAAGGCTGTGTGTAAGTTAGATCTCAAATTTTATTTTATTAGACATCTCAAGATAATAGACTTAAGCATTATTGTAGTAAATTAATATATATGTCTGATTTTTTTTCCTAATGCTTACGCTTAATCTTCCATTTAACTTGAATACACTAAAATATATTTATACAAGAAAACTTTTCTAAAAACCAATGTTTCTATTTTGAAATGAATAGCACATAATGTATTAATACAATTTTTTTTTATTAAAAATACATTCATACAAATGTTTTTTCATAAAATTCACATGAAGTCATAATTAAAACTATCAACAAAACATTTAAATACACTTTACATGTTTCCTTTTAAAAAATCACAGTTCTAGATGAAAATAATCACATTTTAAACCAATGGATAGCTGGCTTGTGTAGCAATACCGCACTGGTTGTCCTTGTTTCTGGCCATCTTGATGTATCCCTTAGTTCCCCAGGTTTTTCCCCAACTGAAAAAAGGAGGAAACACTTATAATGTATGCTGGATATAAGTAAAATATTTTTCTTTTAATGTATCCATTATTTTACACTTCTTATCAAAAGATGAGAAAAATAAATTATATTCATTTTAAAATTTCTCTCTCATAATGTTGTAAATCTTTTGCGACAGAGTCTCCCAATTCAATCTAGAGTATTTTGAATAAAAAAATAACAGATTCTTTATACCTAAAAAAAACATTTTATACGTAATTAAACTTTTAGAAATAATGGGTTTATATTAAATTTTTTCTTACATTTACTACTAACTTTATTAAGCACGTGTTACAAATCGTGCCACAGATTCTTGGCAATCCTTTAGGAAGAGAATTTTAAACGTATCTTCCTTAACTGATGGGGAAATTCAAAAAATTCAAAAAAGAAGTAATTAACCATTTTGCTTGAGACTGTGGCAACGATAACTCGTTTTCTGATTTATTTTTATTCCATCGATTGCAGTGTGAAACCTTATCATCTGATTTTGCATTTGTTCAGTGGCGTAATGAAAAACATTTGGGGCCGGCTGCAAAGTCAGGTTTTGGGCTCTTAAGTTGGATTTTACAAATGGTATAGACACTTGGTGGCAGTCAGGCTTTGGGCCCTCTTGAACCATGGGCCCTCCGCGATACGTGGGCTGTAAGGGGTGTACGTTACGCCACTGCATTTGTTGTTCATATTCTATAAGTTATGTGGTTTGGTTTTGTTAGTAAAATCATTGAAGAAAATTTTGCAATGTCTGCTCAGAATTGAGCAACATGGACCTCTGAATAAGGCAATAAATAACAGCTGCTGTAAAATATTAAGATGTTTTTCAAAAAAAAAAATCCTTAAAGCTTTTAATAAATACACATGGTAGTTTTTAGACAAAATTATGTGACTAAGAATCATTATCAAACTTTTACATTGTAATATACCAATTGTCCCAAAAATTCCCAACGATTTGAAAAATAAATAAAAAAGAACGAAAAGTGATAGAAATGTACTTTTTGTTGCATTCTGTTTTGGCAACCAGGGAATTAATTCTCATCAAGTTTTAAAATTAGTTACAAAGTTCGTCAACAGATGACGCTTTTGTCTGGAAAAACTATAAAAAATGGGAAAGGGGGGTTGTCCATTTCGTCCGATACATCAGTATTCTGATGTGTTTTGAGAATGCAGTTTCATCTAAAAATTCATTAAATATATGAGTCGAAGAGAATGGGTGAAAATATATGAACTAGTACTAGCTTAAGAGAGAGAATTGTTTGAAAATGAAGTTCGTTGTTGTTTTTTAAGCTAGTTCGAGGCTGAGTGGAAATATGTACATGAAGCTTTCTATTATACTTTGAAAATAATCTACTGTGCATACCTGTTCTTTACAAGCCAGTAATCAGATCCGTCTTCAGTACCGTAGCCGACAGCTAAGACACCGTGATCAAGTTCCTCACTGCTGCATTCAGGCTCATCATAGATACCGTCTCTGCAATATAATTATGTCATGAACATCGAGATCTAATACTTTGTCAAGAATTACTCATATGACATATCATTTTTCATAAAAATACTTTTAAAATGCTTCAAAATGTTAAATATTGTGTAGTTTGATACGTGTATTAGATTTGTATAAATGCCAACAGATGGCGCTGTAAAAATTGTGAAACAATTTTATGTAATGTATAGTTATTATTCGTCTGTCTCCCGTTATTAAAAATTGTGTTTCTAAACCTCTCTTCTTTTTCTTTTTTTTTTTTTGAATGAGCAATTTTTTTTTGATCCACACTAAGTTATTTTTCACGAAACGATGCAAATTCAGCACTATCAAGACATTTTCATAATTTTCTTTTTCATTTCAAGGAAACAGTTTTCTTTTGAAAAAAAATTAGATTGTTGTTTCGAATATTTTTAAATGTACTATCACAGAAATTGAATTCAGTTTCTGTAATATTCATATATTTCAAAATACTAGAAAAAATAAAGTTTATTATATTCTATTTAGACATGTTTTTAAAAACTAAAATCTATCAATTGATGTTTTTAATTCCTTTTATGATCCTTCATAAAAAAATAACTTATTAATATATTGAAATAATTTTTAATTATTAAATACATTAACTGACTATTAACCTATTCACGATACAGATAAATAGCTACAAATTTCGTTAGTGAATACTGACAGAAAAAGATTTTTCAAGCGTTTCTTAGCTAAATTAACATATTTCATACAAGTAATAATTTGTAATAACTTATGTTCAATGAATCAAGCTTTTAGTTTTCATAAATACTAAAACAAAATATATGCAAAGGCTTTTGAATAAAATGGTTTTGTTAAAAAGAAATTTTCTTGAAAAAAAAGGAGAAAAATATGTTTCAGGTTAAATAACCATTTTTTCCTAAGATAATAAAATGACTTGGGAAATTCCTTATCTCTCAGTTTAAATAATTTATAATGAAAAAAGTGAGTATACACGAATTAGAAAATAATATAGAGAGTGTTTGTTTAAGATAAAAGGGTAAAAAAATGTGCAATATATGAATTTCGTACAATGTTGCAATTCTGCCAAGCTTTACAAATTTTCTTTTGTAAAAATAAGTAACGCTTTGTAACAGACAGGACATATTGAATGTATTGCATTTACAAAAATCTATTACAAATCCATTGAAGTTTTAACTGATGCTGTATATATTTACGGTCAGTGTAAATGGAATTGATATACTACATATAAAACTGTCTTGATAGGAGCTATAAGTTATGTTCTGATACAGCAGGTATTCCACATTCTTTTTTATATATTCGTGGATAACTACATTTTAATGCAAAAAGATGTTTTTCTTTATGACAGACCAATAATAAAATTAATTAATTCGTAATAACTATTAAAAAATAAATGGTCTGCTATTTTAAAACGTAAAGTGTAAAAGTTACAAAACTTTGTCGTTAGGAGAATTTAAATACAAATTTTAATTCACAGATGACGCCACGTTATAGTGCAATGAGTAGTGTCAGTGCAACTCTCTTGAGTTAATCTTCCCCTTCCCACATTTACAGAAGTTCGATATCTGTAACTGATATGAACGAATGAAACACACATTAGGTGTTTTTTTTTTTTCATATTGAGAAATGTTCCAACATTACTACCGTTTTCTAAATTCGATATTCTATGGAGATCCATATATATTTTCTCGTTTTTATTAGAATCAATACATTTTTCTAGTATGAAATATATTTCATACTAGAAATAGCAATACTAAACCGATATTTTAGAGCAAACCGCATTAATCATTGACATTTATTCAGATATTTGGACACTTTTTCATAGTTGAAAATATCTTCCTATTTTTGCCAAGAAATCCTTAATTATCCGTAATGTAAATGGTTTTCTTCAAGGAGATCTGGAGACAAATTTAGTTTTATTTAAAGTAAAGTGAATTGAAAGGAGAGATTACAAGATGGATTATCTTTTGTAGTTTTTTTCGATTTTTATAACAGGAAAATAGATTACAATTCTGTAAATATTTAGAACGCTTTATATTCTACGGAAAAAATATATCACAGATCACATACTTATTTTCCTTTAATTGTCATAAATATAACTAAGAAATATCGCTGAATTGCCTGAACAATTTTTTTAAAACCATTAAAGATTAGTTTTAAGTAACGTATGACTTTATTCAAAAACGATAACTGTGTATTGTTAAAATTAAAATGTTCAACAAATGGATAATTAACGCTTCATTGTCCAATAGTATTTTTCTTTTAATCAAGGACAGCTAATTAAATGTTAGATTGGACCGATTCTTTATTCAACCCTTGCCTTATGGAATATTATCAATAAAAGGGTCCCATTTAAATTGCATTACGGGAGATACCGTTTAAAAAATCGTACATTTCATTAACATGTAAAAAGTGACTGGATGAATATAATTTACTCATAATAAAAATAGAACTTTTGTCCCTTTAATTTCTATCATGCCTTCTAAATAAAGTGTTTAGAATTTACAGTAATCAATAAATCTCATTAGCAAGAGTTTTTCGGTTTTTATGTATTTTTGCATCTCACCTTTTGCATCAAATTACATAACAAAATATTCACAGTAACATAGTATACCACATTGGGTTTCTTTTACCTTGGAAAAGGATAATTACTGCTTAAATTTTTCCGCGTGAAGGGGAACTTGACATAAATCAATTCTACTTGAAATGAAATAATTGCTTACTGGTAGCTCTGGAAACTGTCATGGCTGGCATCAATGGCAACTGAAATGGGTCCAACGGTGGCAACTGCTTGCTTCAGAGCTTCTTCGTCTCCGGTGGGAATATCAACATATCCTGTGACGGTTGCTCCAACATCGGATTTCTTAAAGTGGCAAGATCCGTCCTGGAATATGAGAAAATTTTCATTAATAAAAGTTATTTTTCTTTTATTAGAAAAAAAATTAGAGAATTGAATTTTTTCCCTCTTTTATGCTACTAAAACTTTTTTTTTTTCTAGTCTGCCTAAATTCTTTCAAGTTTCTTGATGTTAATTTAATTAAATTAGCCGGTGACGTCTTAAGATTTCTCGAGGCTCTGGGCCCCATGCAAAAGTGCCACTTGAGACGCTTTTAAATGGTCAGTATATATCAGGGATCGAAAACCTACGACACGCATACCACATTTGGCACGTGGTACAATTCTCAATGGTACTCTACACTGCTCTACAATCTTGTCAGTTTTTGAGTGGATCAAAATTGAAAATTTTGTAACTGGACTAGCATCTTCAGAATAAAAGAAAGCAAAATTTACTGAATTTCGAAAACTCTGAAATATAACTCTAATGATAAATCGACAGCTGTTGTTAGATGTCATTGCTGAAGAGATGTAATTGTTTGAAGAGAGAAAATTGCCTGTATATTCTGCTTTCCGCTTTTGGTTCAAAATATCTATATATGAACAAATCTCTTCTCATATGGGAAATATTTTGAGTCTACAAATATTATTGTTAAGTTCGATTCTTGTAAAACTCGATACAATAAGCATTTCCAATTAAATCTAAAACTTAAAAATCCCCATTATTTTCAGTCGTGTTTAAAGCTCTATAAGAGAATAAAAACTAATTTTCTAAAAAAAATCGTATACTATTGAGTAATGTTAATGATGTAAATTTTTACATTGAACAGAAATAAATAATTTATTTACTTCAGCAGTGTATGGGTAGGAGGCTTCAGTGTCAATACCCTTGTTTTTCTTGATGTATTCGAAAGCCTGATCCATCAAACCTCCTTCGCATCCAGCGTTACCTATAAATAGCAATTTATATAGCTATTAACTGCAACTTCTATTTCTAATATCAGTTGCACTTCATATTTCTTTATCATATGTTCTTTATATATAGAGATACATGTTAAATTGCCATAAATCTAGTAAAGCTGAACAATAAATATAAATATAACAGGGCAATCTAGTTCAAAAATAAAATAGCCGCTGTAGTACAATAGAAAACTCTTGGCCTCAGGAACTGAGATTATAGGGTTAAATCAGTGGCGTAACGTACACCCCTGCAACCTCTGCACCATGGGAGAGTGGCAGCATTCTAGGGGATCCCAAATCTTATGGTTTTGCAGTTTTTTGTAAGATCCGGCTTGGGGCCACAGAACTGACTTTGCAGGGAGGCTCTAATATTTTCCGTTACGCCACTGGGTTAAAAGTAGTTTTAAGGTCAGCCAACTTTTCCCGTATATTTTCCTATACCACTGGGTTGAAAGAATATATATATAAACATATATAAAACCGTATGAAATAATTTATTGTAATATTTTTTTTTAAAAAATTTAACTTATACACAGTTGAAAATTAATATTTGCCAAAATAAGTGTTTGTAAGTTATAAGATCTTAAAACTTACATTTTTAATGAATTATATGCTGTCTTATGACTTCGATATTTTGTAGTTACAGAAAAATATTGATGCAAATCATATAAACTGTTCAAAAATAATAGTAGCTTTTTCTGTAAAATTTCTTCTAAAAAGTTTAATCATCATAATACTAATAATTTCATTCTGGTTTTCAATTTAAAAGGACATAATATTTTTTTTTCTTTACATTTTACTTCTGGGTGTTTTAAAATTCTTCCTTATCAGCAAGAACTATTTAAGTCTTCGTTTTTTAATAAACCCGAAAAACATATTCCATATTTGTGAGTCAGTACAAAACAAAACAAGCACCGAATAAATGGATTGTCATAAGTATTGTTTCTAATGTTAATGAGCTCGAAACATACATTTGCATCGGCAATGAGATCTATCTATAATTCAGACAATTTCAAATGAAATGCTCCTACTAATTTTACAGACTCCAATAAAATTAGATAAAATAATGTCTAAAATTTAGTATCAGATAAGAAACATTTATATTTGATTTTAGTAACAAAAGATTTCTTACACATCTTAAGATGTCAAAATTAGCTTTGAATGGAGGAAAGAGTTTAGAGGGAGCTTACCTTCGGGTCCAGAACAGTCAACAAGGTTTTGTTCACTGAGAGATACCAAGTCACCAGTCTTCTTCATGTGCTGACCTTCCAAGGAGCCAGTGGTAGAGAAAGCCCAACATGAACCACATTGTTCCTAAAAAAGTTGTTTTATGTGTTATTGTAAAAAGGATTTTTTAATTTCACAAGGCTTACTAACTTCAGAATATAAATATATGAAAGTAAAATTGACTAAAACTTGTGATGGTCGGGCTTCCCCAACCATTAGTGTACGAGAGTTAGGAGGAAGAATAGCCATAGTCAAAACAAACACAATTTATTTATAAGTCTCAACAACCTTGAACATCCCACGATTAGGAAATGCATCACTTAATCAATAGTGAAGCGAGAGAGAGGTAGACGATATAAGTAAATTTAGTTATAAATTAAACAATTTACTTTAAGCGAACGCTAATTCAATTCAACTGCCTCATTGACAAATTGTCAATCATAAATATTAAGCAGATAATCTACTGTATACATTCACTTAGCTTTCTATTACCTTACGTTAATCCTCACAACTTTCATTTAACTTCGAACTTCTCTCTCTCAAACCCGAAAGCTAATACTTAAATACGCGACATAATTTACATAGATCGCGTCTTCTTCTTCGGGAGGAAATTTTCAATTGAACACTATTTAAAGAAAGTTTTTCCCCAAGAGGTTTATTAGGAGGAATGGGGATAGACCCGTTACAAACGCATTTCGTACAGAAATTTAACACTTACTGTCTATTTGTTCTGGGGCGAAAAATACCAATCCGTAAAAATTTAAATAATGAACACATACTATCACACACAAAAAAAAAACTCTCGACTCTTCATTTTTCAAAAACTCCAAATCAACAATGAATTTTTTTAAAAACTTTCTAAAAAAAAGAAAAATATTAGCATTTCCATCATCTTCTAATAAATTATCCATTTATGTAACAAAACCAAATAGGAACAGCGACATCTAGTGAGCGTTTCTAGAAACAAGCAGCGAGGAGTAGCTGTTGAACCATGAACAACTAAATATTATATTTTCCGTAAACATCTTCCTCATTGCTAATCTGAACGATAATTTTCTTAAATATATGTCCTTGTACGTTTAAATGCTCAAGTTAAATTCTTTTCTATAAATTTTGGCAGTGCCGATTTATATATATCCATTGGGCATTTGGGTGGGGCGCCCGGGAATCCGGGCTCGGAAGTGCCCGGATAAGCTGGACTTACCAGATTTTCTGGTTATAAACGATGCATATTTCCCATTGAAACACGGATATATATCGTTGAAAATAAGAATTATGCGGGGTTTTAAAATTTATAATGATTTATAATTCAAAAAATAATCTCATATTAAAATTTAATCACTTTACATTACAAAATAATTGTGAATTCTCATTCCATTCATAACGGGATCATATTCAAACAAGATTAATTTCAAACTGACATCCTGTTCCTTTGTTGTTACTTTATGTTTGCTAGTTTGATTCTCCTGGAGAATTTTCTTTCGAATAAAAACATGATTTACTCCAAACAATCCAAGGAAAGTTATAAATAGCAGATAAGAAATCTTACGATATTTGTGCAAATGTTGCTCAGTTTTTTTCTCATAAAATTTTTGATAAAAATATATGTAAAAAAAGGAGAAAAATGTTTTGTTTTCTTTCTGATCCATTATGTAAAAAGAATAAATAGCTATCTAAGAAAATAAGTTTACATGCTTACACTTCTGTAAACATGTAATTTATTGATTCATGAATATTCTCTTTTTAAACTTGTTATCTTTAAACATGTATGTGCTTAAGATAGCGATTAGGAATAAGTACTCTTTGTTTAAACGAATAAGATAACACTTTTATTTTTCTTTCAAGAATAGTCAACGATATACTTCAAAAAATTATTAGATATTAATTCAATCATTTTACGCCCTCTCAGATTAATTTGTTATGAAATAAGGTAAAAAATAAGATGTGTTATTTCGCAACAATAGTTTTTTTTACTTGCGTTATCTTTTTTTGTGTGTGTGTGCGTGTCAATAAAATAAGTTCCATAGAAACCTCTCTTAAACATTTTCTTTTTTTTTTATCTTATCAATATTGCGCATAAGTTTTTGTAATCGAGTGTAAGAGAAACGAAACTAAGTTGAATAAACAGAACTTGCCCTGCTCTGTGAATTTCTTCATTATTTATAACTTATGGCTACAACGAATATATTTCGGATTAGGGTTCTTTGTTTGTTGTTGTTATTATTATTAATACAGTCAGACCAAGGCCCACGAAATACGTTGTGGAAAGAGGGCTAGAGTACATCTGTCACTTCGGTTGCATCTACAATGCAGGCAACGGTACGTTTTGGTTGCATTCCACCCCAATTTTGAGGGTGTATAATCTGAAAGGTGGTCAAAGGGTCTCTTCACCTAGCACCAATTCTCAAGGAGACTTTCGGCTTGACAAATATTTTGAGTGCCTCCATACCACCAGGGACGGCTCTAGGGCCGAAAAAACTGGACCCTTGTCCGGGGCGGCAAATTTCAAGGGCAACATTTGGATCGAATTTTGTTTTTGTTTTTGCTGAATGAATTTTATATATTTTCTGAAATATTATTAGATGGGAATTCGGTATTTTATTTAACGTATCTTATTTCTTTATTTTGTACTCTGTATGTTTAATGCCAGTTTTCTTTCCTGTTGAAACTTGAAGGGTTCGAGGAGGGCGTGCATGTTAAATCAGGAAATTTGGTATTAAAACATCTTTCACTTGTAACTTTCTCCCCAGCCCCTAGTGGGGTCACAACGGACATTCCTTTCACCCATACGATGTCCGGTTTCCGCTATCCAAAAAGGGAATGGGTAATTAAAGTTTTTGGGCGATAGAGAGCCACATGAGATGTTTTATTTTAGTCTCGAGTGTAGTTACCATAAGTTAAATCGAACACTAGTGATCATCACCAGTACCTGTTTAATTTCATTTCGGACCCTGGACGCAGAAGATCTGCAGGCCCCTTCTTGGCACTGGCAGATCGAAATTTATAACCAGAAACTGGTTAAGTTCAGCTGATTTGGCCCCTGGGCGCCCGCCCCAAGCGCCCAATGGATTAACCGGCACTAATCCCCACCATCAGTAGACTGATTTTCGAAGAAATTGGCCTGCTGAAATGGGATATTCCTTCTCTTACATTTTACTCATTTCAAATAATAACAGGTAGTTCTGTTATTAATTTCGAATTATTTTGTATTTTTAAGACTTAAAATAATATATATATAATTGTTATGCTGCCTTTTTGTTCGCCAAACTTATTCAAGTTTTATAGGTCTGTATCTATGTGAACAATTCGTCTTTTTTTAGTTATAATTTTTTGCTTTGGAGAGAGGGGCGGCATTTTCCATTTTTGTCGGGGGGTGGCAAAACTACTACAGCCGGCCCTGATGCCACACAGGCATTATACATTTACAAATATCAATGCCCTATCCGGGATTCGAACCTAGGCCCAACGGCAGAGCAGCCAGCGTCACTAACTGTACCACCTGGGAGGCAATAAAGCTATATAATTAACTATATTTACCTGATTCTTGACAGGAGTTACAAGACCTTTGTCCCTCCAGTCAACCTTGTCGGGAATTTGAACATTGGAAAGAGGAACCCAGCTGCTAGCATTGCTCTTAGAGTTAGCTTGACGTCTGTAACCGTTGAAAATTCTCACGAATTCATTGTGTTCCTGCGAAAACAGAAAAAAATCTAGAATTGCAATGTCAAGTCCTGATTATAATTATTAAAAAGTTACATGCAAGCAAAATATGTGCTGATTACAAACTATTGGCTTTGACATGAATATTTTATTTGAACTACCAACCTGTTTCAGTTATTCTTGCCTCGCATCATTTAATTCATATAAATATAAATTTTTATTTCTTGATACTAAACCTTTTATCTGTATTGTAATAAATGATAGACAAATATAAAGGAGCATTAGTCTATATTTTAAAAAGGAAAAAATTAATTAATTTTTTGTGAAACTGAATAACAAAGCAATAATGAATTCTTATTAATATTCATATTAGCCGTTGAACAATTTTTTGTTATAAAATTAGCCTTAAAGTCATTATGTCCAATGTAAATTCTATAAATAATTTTTAGGATTATTTTTCACGAAAATAATCCTAAAAATTAAGATTATTGTAGTACGTAATAAAAGTGCACAAAAAATTCATTTAAAAGAAGGCATGCGTTAAACATTTTTAAAATAAGTTTTTTAATATGCTCACATAATATTTCATTACAATTAATAAATTTCTAAAATTATGTAAAATTAATAAAAGAAAACCTTTACTTTTGTGGAAATTCCGCAAAAAGAGCCAATTTGTGAAATTATCAGCTCTCAAATATACGTAGAAAGGAGGCATACTAAACCACATCTAATGTATCTAACGCAATTGAGAATAAAGCATTTTCCTTAGAGAACTCTCCAAGAAAGAAATTCGAGCAAATGCTAATCAAGGAAAACATTTCCCCGTTTTGAAAAGGTAATCTTTTACTCAAAGTAAAAGCATTTTAACTGGAGAAACAAACATAAAGGATAGTTAAATTGCATGCATTTCTACTCTTACGAATGCAGTGTAAGAAAAACAGTTTTATATAGCGTGGAACGCTAAAATATTAAAGCAATTATGGTAAATTCGGGATTGAGTTCAATGAAGTCTTCAATAGTGTAAATTGTTTATTAATTTAAGTTAGGTCACATATATAAAGACAACACGCCGTTAACAAAAATAATGGTCTAAAAACAAGAGAGATTCTTCACCTGGCCTCTACTATAGATTAGTGGCCGCTAGAGGGCGCTTCTTCTGGTTGAGACACTAAGTTGCAATTATTATAACAAGAGCGGCTGTGTGCAGTTCTCCCTTTTTGAAAAGACGGTAAATTCTGTACTCTCTCATTAGATGTAAAAATATTTTATTGGTGAATTGTGTATTGTGATGAATTAAAATACCAACGATTGCAAAAATAATATTAAAAAAATTATTTGTACTTTAAAAGATAATTTGTTTTTAAAATCTCTAATAAATTACGTTTCAATATCGCAGTTGATAAATTGACATTTTTTTTTAAAAAAAAAATGCTTAAATTCCGGTACTTACCAAGTCAGAATATTCATTGAGTCCCTTTCTGTAAGAGTGAATGCCTACATCGTATCTCAGGTTGTGTCTGACAACATCAGCAACTCTCTGTTCCCAGATAATACGTCTGGCAACTTCTTCCTTTCCTTCGTAGTGTTTTCCGAAAGATTTCTACAAGAGACAAGCAAAAACATATAATTTATTTACACTTATCACTTATAAGAGAAACATCGTAAATAGTTTAATTCATATTTCACTAAATTTAACCCTTTCGTGGAGCTTTGGAAGATTACTTCTCATCTACATGATCTTACAAAATGTACCTGTGAGAAGCGCAAAACCCATTATTATATATATATATATTGGCCTTGCTATTATAACAATGGGCAGACTAATTCCCACTTCAGTTTTGTGCTACTAAACATAATCCAGCAATTATGATATCTGTAATTCGGACCAAAAAAAGATGGTACTAAAGAAGTACCTTGTCCAAAAGCGGCCACTGCATGTAACGATGTCTTGAAAGGGTTGATCACTTCGATCAAAGAAAAGAAAAGATACCAAATAAGAAGATCTGTAAAACAGTGGCATCGCACCTTTTATTCTCTTATTGACATTGACGTCATAAATAGTTTCATACTGTGGCAAGTGAACAAAAGAAACAAATGTTTAAGCCAGTTAACATACCGTACAGCATTAGCTCGTCAGCAAATAGACGTATATTCCTCAAGAAAAAAGAATTGACGTCCTGCTAACGTCCAAGCAAAGAAATGTGTTGTTCCAGATGATGTGCGCTTAGCCAGTGTAGAAAATCCTATGCCAAAGATGGTTTGCAACAATAGTTGGAAATGTAGCACAAAGGGACAAGGTATATAAGAGGACCTACATGTGTAGAATGTGATGTACCCTTGTGCATTGCAACATGCTTCGCTCATCTTCTCATGGCAAATAATCACCATTAAATTTAATTTTCTTTATGACGGTGAATAGCTCCTAGGGAGGCATTCTTCCCACCCCTAAACTTTAAATGTGAACATAAAATTTGGCAAAATAAAATATATTTCCTTAAATGCCATTGTTTAATTGTTGATAAAATATAAAAAACTGTCTATAAGAAGTATTTGTATATATATATATATATATTATTTAAAAGAAATACTTCTTTCTTTTATACATACAGTATTTGAATAAATACGGTGTATGTATAATATATATATATATATATATATATATAGGGGGAAGTTTTCTTGCTTAATAGTAACGTGTAATGATTAATAGGGCATCATATACCTTTAATATGAGGAATGTTTAAATGTTTGTATGTACGTTAAAATAATTTTAATTTAAAATTTCTCTTCAAAGATTTACAGCAACTTTTTTATCCTTTAAGGTTTAACCTTATATTTTTGATACTATTTCCGGTTTTATACAGCGCTACTGCGTCAAAGACATTTTAAAAAATTCAACGAATACATTTCACGGGAGTTACCTGCATTATTATTAAAAATACATTAACGCAACAATTACACCCAATAGTCTTCGCGGCAAAACAACTTCCGCGTAGTTATATGTCTAAGGATGGATCTAACTTTCCTTGGAATGCGAAAACATCCCCATTTACATTACTAATTTCAAGGAGAAATAAATCAAAAGAACGCGACAATGTTACGATATACACGAGTCTCCGTCTGTTTCTTACGTTTGTGTCTGAAACATTGTAAACAAGCTTACCTTGAAGTTTTCCCAGTGTTCGTTGAGCTCTGGGTCGAACAGCATGTGTTTCGATGCTGCCACAGCGAAGAGAGCAAACAGGGCAAGGTACTTCATGGTTCACCTGCAAAATACGTTCAATATAATTTTTCATTTAGGCAAGGAAACTAAATGTATTATTTCACTCGTTGGGAGGTTATTGTTTTTGTTTTTAAATTTTCAAAACTGTGTTTCACTCAATTATGAATAAGCTGTAAGTTTTAAAATTCAAAACGAAAATGCAAGCATTCTGATGCATTCTGAAGGAAACCTGAATTTCCTGAAATTCAGTTTTCTTATCCTTTTCAGAAGATACAGATTTGATTCTTATCCATTTTTAGCATAAAAATGATTTGACCTTAATCAGAGTCTAATTAATATCTAATTAATTTAAGGTGTCTGAATACTTGTGACAACATTTTTTTAAAAAAATTAAAGATACGGGGATTTTTTTTGTGGTTCTTAGATTTGTTTAGTACATTTTAAGAAAAATATTCAAAAATTAAGAAGGTAAAAGGAAATTATTATTACTAAAATGGGAAAAAATGGATAAAAATTTACAAAAAAATAACATAAATGGGGCTCTTTCTGTACCAAAAGTTAAAGAACAAATTTTCAATTTTTCAATTCTGATGTGTTGCTATGGTATTCGTTTTTGAAATGACCTTCAGGATAAGAGATATTTTAATTTTTACAAAAACTAGAGCATTTCATCTTAGTTACTATATGAAATTGTTTTAAAAAAACAGTGATTATATTAACGTAAGGGGTCGTAAATTTTGTAATAAAACAGTGATTGATAATTGTGAAGGTTAAAACACTTCTATTATTATACAGAATATGCACAAAAAATTTCACAGTTCATGGTTTTCAAAACTTTTTGAGCAATCGCCGTCCCCGTTTGAGCATTTTCAGGAAAAAAAACACATTTCGAGCAAAACGAGTTTTAAAGTATGACATATTTTGTTTAAGGTAATGACATCTGCTTTTGCTAAAACACTTGTAGTTTTTGTTCTAGTGAACGGAAAATAATAAACTTTGTATTTTTGTTAAGCTAATAAGATGGTCCATAAAATAATATCATAAAAATTGTCAATTTTTTGGCAAAATTCACAATTTTAGGGTAGTCGGATACTTTAAGTGGGATCAAATTTTGGAATAAAATACATCCAAGATTTTATCAATTAAAGTGATTGACTGTGCTCTGAACCGTGATTTTGCAAAAGAATATAAAAAAATATTTTTTGAGTGTGACCTGAATTAAAATAAGCATATAAAATTTTATTAAAAACATTATTACAATGAAAAATTTTTTAATGTAATGAAGAAAAATGGCATATTTTCAAAACATTCGCTTTTTTATGAAAAAAGGTTCTATAATAACAATGATCTGCCTAAATATATATAAAGCTAAGACTTGTGGCGTAACGAAGAACATTTGAGCTCCCCTGCAATGCAGTGGTTGTGGAGGTGTGCGTTATGCCACTGGTTAAGGCCTCTTTAAAGAGCCTGAACTAGGATTTTTGAAATACATAATTAAGGAGTTAATTTATTCATATTTTAATATATCAGAGTAAAGAATTTTTAACACAGACACCAGTTGTTATTTCAATTGAGCGTAACTTTGAAAATACTGTGAACTTTTCAAAGCTTTTAGTTCAGTATCTGTAGAGAGGTCTTAACTGTATGTAGGCAAAATATTATTAATCACTCCAAGAAATGTAAGTTAGACACATATTCGACGGAAATTTTGGAATAAAATTACGAAATTTTATCAATTAAATATTATTTATAAAATTTTAAGCAACCAGGCATACTAATTAAATTAGTATACATAATAGAATGTAATTACGATGAAAAATTCTCTTCTCGGAAATATATTTTATTATTTCATTAGTGATGGAAAATAATAATCAATTCGTAGATTTTCAATTAATGCATATTATAAGAGCTGATATATTATAATTATATTATAAAAGACATATTTGGATAACGAATTTCGTAATTAAGAGCCTCAACACAAAAAAATTCAAATTGTTGTAGAAAAATATTAATGTAATCAATTTTTTTTTTAAATAAATTTTTAATGAAATATAATTTTTTATTATGAAGCAATAACATAACTTCAAAAAGTAAATCGTTCTCTTTTTATGAATGCAAATAATTTTATGCTTTATATTACATAATTGATATTTCAAATTATTTATTGTTATTTTCTTAGGATGCGGATGCCCCAATTCTTTAAATTCGTTCTTGGAGAGTAGAAGATAAATTTAAAAGATTTCTGCACGAATTCTATTGATACACTGAATTTAGTTTCATTTCATTGAAAACATACGAATAATTCAATGTTCATTATTTAGGCTGTTGATTTACTAGTAAGATTTTAATCTCAATTATCATCTAAAATAGAATACCATTAGTTAAGACGGGAAATTTTAGAAAATTATTTTGAAAAATTCGTTGGAAACATCTTAATTAAATTATTAAAAGTTACCGTTATGAGTATTTTAATTTCAGAAAATCCTAATTCATAAATATTTATTTTTGGATCTCAAACTATATTTAGGGAGAGGGTAAATTATAACAATTGTCAGCATTCATATTTGTAAATTTCCAAGATTTTGAGCAAATTTACAGTTATAAAATGTCCTATATCAAGTTATAATTGAATACCTAGTATTTGGATGAAATTAACATTCTATTGAAAAGTATTGTTATTGCTAACATTGATCTACCTTTAAATGCAATCAGCGGAAAAAATTGAAAAACTCGTTGCAAGAAAGTTTCAAATTAAATATTTATTTTTAAAAAAATATTGTTATTATAGAAAATTTTAGAATAGAAAACAACATTCTATAAAGGGAATTGAAAATTCTTTAACTTTAAAATATGCAAAATGCCGGTGAATAGCAAATGAGGTTCTAACGCGTAGGTGAAAAGGTCAATTATTGCAGAAAATTATGAAATGTTCAAAAAGTTCTAGAATAGTGACCGAAATTCTTAAAAAATGGTGTAAACACAACACAGAAAACACTAGAAAATGGAGAAAATTCCAGAACAATATCCGATATTTTCGACGCAAAACAAAGTCCCGAATAAATCCACTCACCTGAGAAAAGATACTCGAAATATTAACGAACAGTTGTACTCCAAAACGGATGGTGAGGTCTCTGCAAAAATGTGTGGTATATAAAGGCCTGGATGGATTTACTAATCAGTTGTTGAAGTCACTTGATATTAAAAAAAAATTATCAATAAAATGATTATTATCCTCACAAACGAGGATTGTCACGCTGAAAGTCACAATTCTTTTACCTTATCAGACATCCTCCACTTCAACTCTTCACTTTCATTGCTTGATAAAACATGGAAAGGTAGAAAAAAATTACGATAAAAAAGAGCCATATGTCATGTATGACTTTAGGTTATCTAAATCAGCCGACATTATTAATGCGATGTATCACAGTTTTTCTTATTTTTTAATACCTAATCATGTTTACTAAAATTTTAGTCATGTATGCTAAATGTGATAATCATAGATGAGTATTCGCTTAACAGAAATAACAAAGCACTTATGCAGAAATAAAGAATCATAATTGTATCATCTTATTTTTTTAATCAACAATACGAGTTGGAATGGAATGAGGTCAAGAACACAGAAAGATTGCTTACTTGAGATTTTTATTATGTGCTTTTATCTTGACGATTTGAAATATATTGTGTTATGTTTAAGGGTTTCAAAATAATTAGATGCATATAACTTTTTTAATTAGTTTAATCATGATATCCCAGTATAATACACCTATATCTGCAGATTCATTACAAACATTCTATTAGTTGGCGTGGCATTTATGTACGGAATGCTTCCGTTCAGTTACAGTTATTAGTCTTTAACTGGTTGCAATTAAATACACCACATATATCTACAAATATTGTCTTGAAATCTATCAGTCCTAAGTGGAAAAAAATTATTTTGAATGTGTGTGTGTGATAGTTCCTCAAATTGTAGTTAATATTAATCACAGTCTTATATGCTCTAAATCAGGGGTCGACAACCTATGGCATGCGTGCCATATGTAGTCTGTGGTACAATTCTCAATGGCACTCTGCCCTTCTCTACGAATTTGTCAATTTTTAAGTGGAGGGAAGCTGATGAATTTGTAATAGATCTTGTTTAATAAACATCTTCAAATTTGTGGACATTTACGAAATTATGAAAAATTTTGAAGGATAACTCTAAAGATAAACTTACACCTATTTTGTAAATTACAAAATGTCATTGCTGGTGAGATTTAATTGTCTGAAGAGAGAAAATTGCATGCACTCTCTGCTTCCGCTACGTAAAAAATCTTTCCTCACATGAAAAATATTTCGAGTCCACAAAGAGAAATTATTCAATGCTCAGACCGTGGCAAATTGAAAGTCACAAATTATACCCCTGATTTTTCTATATGAAAGTAGAGCGTAGCGTAATGAAGGGAAATACTATATTTTGTGTTGTCTATTCCTTCTTTTAATAAATATGTTTAAAAATGCATAATAATTGTACAGTTTTAATTTTTTAAAAATTTTTTTGAAGAAAGAGTTATATATTTTATGCTATTTTTATTTTTATGTCAAGAAATATCTTTAAATGAAGCAAAATTAATTTGTAATAAAACACTGTAAATATCTATATTATTGATCTCTATTCTCTAACTGTGCATGCATTATCGCGAGAGAGAATCGAATTGTTTCAAACTTGTCCTACTGTGTGGGACGCTGAATCATATTGGTAGATTAGTTTGGTACGCCACAGCTAAAAGGTTGCTGACCCCTGTTCTAAATATTACAGACTTTTAAAGTTCATTTTGACAGCAAAATTCAGTAGAAAGCTTAACTGGTTCTTTGTTAACATCCTCTTAGAAGCCACACCAAGGTTATAAATGTAATGACTAATGGAACAAAGAGTGATCTTCAAACTTTGTCAAATCACAGAGCCCTTGGAACTATAAGGTGTTTTCGGGGAGCTGCATAAAAAAGGAGGCTGTTTAGAAGATATATCTTAAATTAATATTTAAAATAGATCAACATGTTACAGTTACTTTAAATAAAGGCAATTTAAGCAAAGTATATTATATTTTTCATTAAAATAACAATATTAATGTAATTTACACATTAACAGCATTAATTCGTGCTTCAGTTGTCATTTACCTTTGCATTATTTTCAGTGAAATTTAGGAGTTGTTCCTGCTTATATATGGAATTTGACGTCGATAAGTTGTTAATTCTCCTTCAATGGCAAGCATTCTAGTTTATCCATTATTATATTTGATTTCCTTCACTGAGAAATGTTATTTTACTGGTGTTAGTTGTGTTTTTAATGTTTTCTTATAGGCGGGTTTTTTTCTATTACAAATAGGAAAAAGTGCTTTATTGTATAATTTTTACCACTGTCTTCTAAATTCAATTCATTCCACCCTCCTTACTTTTGCAAAACATTGCTCTAAAGAGTATAAAATTATTTTGTCGAATCTACGATTATAAACATGATATTCACAATCTGGATAGTACATATAAAGGACAAACTTTTTAAATTTTTACTTTTTTTTGTAGTAAAAATTGCAAGATAAAGGGAGGCTGTCCATCGTCGAATTTATTTTCAAGCTTCTTCACATAGGACATGGGACCTATACACATGCATATTTACAATATTTTCGATTTGATTTTCTTATTTCAATTTAGTACCCCTGGGTATGTTTCGTGGGACTCCAGAGTTCCGAGAACACAGTTTGAAGACCACTGGCTTACATTATACAGAGTGTTGCTGATACATTCAGAGGTGTGATAGTAGGCAGCATGGGGATGACAAATCATAATAGAACATGGGGTCACAAATCACGTTTAGTCGGTGAAAATCACTGTAATCGTAGCCGTCCGGAGGACAATGAGTCAGACGATCGGATTTGCTAAACAAATGCGGGGATATACATATACCGCTTAAAAGCCTCAATAATGAAAAATACCTTGTTTTCCTACAGCACGTCCTTCGGAGTTGATGTAACGAGTACAGGCTACTGTACTTTTCCGAACGTGTGGTTCATGCTTGATGGTGCACCAGCACATCTTTCGATTGCGGTGCGTAAATATTTCCCTACTACATATCCTGGAAGATGGATTAGACGCGGCGGTGGACCTGTTGCTTGGCCTTCTAGCTTCCTAGACAATTCTTTGGATTTCTTCTTCTGGGGCACTTGGAATCGTTTGTGTATGAGATACCGGTGACTACAGTGGAAAATCTCAAGGCACGGATCGTCGTCGGTTTATTTGACATCGCCAGTACACCTGAATTGTTTGAACGCGTCCGACAATCCTTCGTCCATCGATGTCGGCTGTGCTGCAACTTCGAACAATTCCTGTTACAAGCACTTGTCGTTGCATTTCTGACCTCGAGTTGGGATGCATTGTTTGTTTTGTAAGCATGCTTACGTCATTCAGAAGGGTGTGACGTCTCTCGACATCACACCCTTCGTAACTTTTTTTGCAAATGTCTCCCACTAAACATGGTTTTCTACCCCCATGTCCTATAGTAATTTGCCGTTTCCATGCTGCCTGCTGCCTACTATCACCCTTCTGAATCTATCGGTCAAATTCAACAACACCCTGTAGGTTACCTGAGGAGTCCCTGTAACTTCTGAGGGGTTTCACGGCAGATTAAGATTATTTTCGGTGGAGAGTGGTCAACTTTAAGGAGTTCGCGAAAGGTTTGATTTGAGCAAAAATATTTGTGACTCATTTCCATTGTTATGAAAGTTAAAATAAGTCAATCACGATTTTTGCATGCTAAAAAAAGTTTGGATTAAAATATTACAGATAAGCACTCTTTTAAATTACAACTAATGACGAGCATTGCACGATGGAAGTCGGGTCGATCCCGTATGCTGCCGTTTGTGAGGTTCAAATAGGAACGGAATGTCACATTTTAAACAAGTTTTACTGCTACATGCAATATTTTATTTAAAATATGACAGAAAAATGAGACGACAGATGTAAAGTGGATGCAACAAATTTTCTTTAGTTTTCAACCGAAAACAGTATTATTCTTTGTATTATTATGAAGATAACGTACGTTACTTAAGTATTCTTGAAGACAATTGATATCTTGTACAAAAATGTATTGACCAAAGCTATACTTTCATTAAAATTCATTTATAAAATAGTCGTATTATAAAATGCTTATCAATTTCATTTTCATTTTCATTTACCATTTTCATAACACCATATTTAAATTTGTAATTTTTCTGTGATTCTTTGAAATAAAGTTGATTTTACCTGAGATGTGGGGGGTTTGGCTCATAGCCAAACTTTTGGTTGAGAAGGGAGTCCATAGGCCCAATAAGTTTGGAAACTGCCATAAATTGATTCCCCGGGAACCAACAACTTTGCTCTCAGAAAAAAAATCCGCTAATTTTTGTGTTTAATTTTATTTAAACATTTTGTGGAATACAAATGCTGATCTTAACTGTAAAATTATTTTATTGTATTAGTTTTACATTAGCGTAATATGAATTTTTAGATTTATTTTACAAGCAAATGTTGAGATTTTCATAATTTTGAATGGTTTTTAGTAAGAAATTGAAAGAAACTGTCTCGCTTCGAACTTACACTGGTGTCCAAAAGTTAAACATAATTGATAATTATGTGAATAGAGAATGAACTGTAAATCAGAATGGAAGGAAACGTGATATGAAAAGTGTAAAATGGTTATAAAATAAGGAAGCAAATCAAAAGAATGATAATAATTAATTTTATTATCCAAAGTAGCAGTTTGAAAGAAAACTGAGCATAGCAAGGATTCACACTTTAAAAAAAAATGAAAGGAAACATTAAATAAAATACTGATGCTGCAGTTTAATAAGGCGTGTGGTCACCTCTGACAGCCAGGCACGCTGCACAGCGATTTACCATACTTGGTATAAGATAATGAATAAGTTGTGGGATCAAACGGTTCCAAGCTTCTTGGCGAGCTCTCTTCATTTCTGTAACGGAGCTTGGTGGGTGCGAAAGGGCTGCAATTTGTCCCCCGAGCATATCCCATGCATGCTCGATAGGATTTAAATCAGGGGAGATTGAATGCCACGACATGCGCTGAATGTTTTCCGTTTCAAGGAAGTCATCAATCTGCACCTCTCGGTGACATGGCGCTTTATAATCCATGAATATGAAGTCAGGACCGACAGCACCTCGAAACAAGCGAACATAAGGCTCAAGAACTTCATCTCTGTATCTTTGAGCAGTCACAGACCCCGTGTCAAAGAAATGGAGGTCTGTGCGGCCGTCCATCATGGTGCCTGTCCATACCATTACTCCCCTTGATGGAAAATGTCTTTCCGTTATGTTTCTTGGTTCAAAACGTGTTCCACGTTCTCTCCATATCGTTACCCGCCGAGAATCACTACTCAGACTAAACCGGAACTCGTCACTGAACATCACATTGGCCCACTCTCCCACACTCCAATGTTGATGTTTCAAACTCCAGTTCAAACGAGCACGTTTATGCGCAGACGTGAGGGGAATGCAAACTGCTGGTCTTCTGGCATACATGCCAGCATGATTGAGTCTCCTGTAAACAGTTTGTCTCGAAATTCGTATTCCTGTGGCGACTTTGAGCACCGAACACAGTGCTCTGGTAGTACTGCCCCTCTGACATCGCGCACTTATTACCAGATATTAGTCTTGGCGAGCGGTTGTGACTCTTGGTCGACCTGATACTGGTTGTCGGGTAACATCCCTCTTTTTTTTAAACCTCTGCCACAGTCTTGAGATCACAGACTGGTCCACATTCAGAATTCGAGACACTTCAGTTTGTGATCGTGAGGATTCCAGCATTCCAACGATTTTTCCTTTCGTAAATATGTCCAATTGGCATCTTTGTGCCATCATTCACCTTATTTGATCGTTAACAACGTTCCTTCGCACAGCAGTTGCACGAAACTTGTCTCAATTGCCTATGCTGCGTGAATCGGTTTCTCCGAGTTCTGACATGCGCCAGTGTTTCGCGCAGGACGTAGTCGACTGAAAAGTTTTGCATAAACCCAACGTTTCTTCTTCACCCAATTAATATCCACAAGAAATTTGGAATAATTTTACGAATATTTACTCCGTGTTTTTCGCATTTTACGATTTATGCTTAACTTTTGGACACCAGTGTACATGAATATATATCTGATAATTTTTATTCTACTTTTGTATCATCACACACGAATAATATCTGACTAAGCAGAAATCTAAATATAACAAAATAACATTAAAAAAATAACCTGGAATATATTTTTTGCTTAAGGTATCCGACTACCCTAAAATTGTGAATTTTGCCAAAAAATGACAAATTTTTTTATAATTTTATTTTATAAGCAATCTATTAGCTTTATAAAAAATACCAAATTTATTATTTTCCGTTCCCTAGAACAAAACCTACGAGTGTTTTAGTAAAAGCAGATGCCATTACTTTAAGCAAGATGTCATACTTTAAAAAGCGTTTTACTCGAAATGTGTGGTTTTTTTTTTTAATTCTCAAAAGAGGCCTGCGATTGCTCAAAAAGTTTTGAAAATAATTAACTAAAATTTTTTGTGTATGTTCTGTATAATAGTAGAAGTGTTTTAGCCTTCAAATTTATCAATCACTGTTTTATTACAAAATTTACAGCCCCTTATGGGAGAATAACCACTGTTTTTTTAAGCAATTTCATACAATAACTAAGATAAAGGGCTCTAGTTTTTGTAAACATTAAACTATCTCTTATCCTGAAGGTAATTTCAAAAATGAATAACATAGCAACACATCAGAATTGAAAAATTGAAAATCTGTTCAAATACT
>BMAO01022764.1:0-87500 GCA_019973975.1 Trichonephila clavata
TGGAAAATGATGATACAGAAAATTGAATAAATATATTTTCATACAATAAATGAAGTTCGAATTTTATTTGATTAAAGTTATCTCAGCAGTTTAATATAATTAGATATATTCTGCATTTACGGCCAACGTCGCCAAAGAAATTTCACTTCTATTGTGTGGCTTTCAACGTTCTTTTTTTTTTTTGCTATATTTACATTCGAATAAAACTAGCAAATAAAATACAAAAACTCCTGTGTTTTCTTTCTTTTTCTAAAATTTTTACTACCGGTATTAAAACTTAATCCCGGTATCCCAGTATTAAGGTCTAAAAAATACAGAATACCGTAATTAAACTTCTGGCTCGATATTGCAATCCCTAGTATAAAGTTTTTGATTTGCTAGTCATATACTCCATTTTATGAAAGTTAAATTTCCTGTACAGAATACCTTAATTTCACATAAAAAGAATTGAAAGATTTAAAATCAAGTATTTTCAAAGTCATTGTCCGTATGCACTGTTAAATGATTCCAAAGTTATTTTAAAAATTAGATCTTCTTTAGAATTTACCATTTGAGATATCTCGTTATTTTAAATACAAATAGTTAAATATATTAAAGAATAATATATGATTTTGATCCAAGCAATCAGATTGCTATAAGTCTTACTTCTGCTGTGTCTCCTCTTGCACCGTAGAAAAGCATTCCAAAAACTTGAGAAATACTGAAGGGAGAAAGGAAGGCATTTCGGGAGTCATTTACTTTTCTGAGAAGGTTGAAAGCAAATTCATTGTTAGCTATCGCAAGATCTTGAAGATTTTCTTGGCCTTTTTCTTCTGGATTTGCAGTCACAATCACAATAGCACTTAGAGTTAATATAGTAACAAAGTCTATTATACTGGACATGTTGATGGTTAATTGCTCTGAGGAGAATAATAATAATATAAATTAAATAAAAAAGAGAAGAATAAACAATGTAATTAATCGTTAAAACGTTCTACATTTTATTAATAAAATGTTCGAGAAAAATATTACATTATTTTTTAAAAATTTTTTGCGGTGATATTAAGGTATCCGACTACTCTAAAATTGTGAATTTTGCTAAAAACTGACAAATTTTTTTTTTATGATTTTATTTTAAACGACATCTTATTGACTTTATAAAATACTAAGTTTATTATTTTTCGTTCACTAGAACATAAACTGTAAGTGATTTAGTAAGAGTAGATGCCATTACTTTAAGCAAGATGTCATACTTTAAAACGCGTTTTACTCAAAATGTGTGTGTGTTTTTTTGTTTTTTGAAAATGCTCAAACAGAGTCAGCGATTGCTCAAAAAGTTTTGAAAATAATTAATTAAAAATTTTTGTGTATGTTCAGTATAATAATAGAAGTGTTTTAACCTTCAGATTTATTAATCATCGTTTTATTACAAAATTTACAGCCCCTTATGTGAACTTAATCACTGTTTTCTTAAGCAATTTCATATATAACTAAGATAAAGTTAAGATAAGATAGTTTTTGTAAACATTAAAATATCTATTATCCTGAAGGTCATTTCAAAAATGAATAACACAGCAACATATCAGAATTGAAAAATTGAAAATTTGTTTATAAACTTTTGGTACAGAATGGGCCGCGTTTATGTTATTTTTTTCAATATTTACCCATTTTTTCACAGTTTAGTAATAATAGTTTCTTTTTCTCTTCTTAATTTTAGCATATTTTTCATAAAATGTACTAAACAAATCTAAAAACAACAAAAAAATCTCCATATCTTCATTTTTTTTAAAAAAAAAGTTGTCGCAAGTAGTCGGATACCTTAACATTGATTTGCCATGTAGTCCATAAACGATACTTGATTTTTCTTCAAAAGAACATTAATTTTTGTATTATAGTACACAAGGGACAATTATTAAGAACTATTATACTATGATTATCTGTTAAGTATAAGATAGGACTCACCTTTTGCCCCACAATCCTCAACACCAGACAAGTCGTTGACTCGATAGGGCATCGGGACTGACTAACTGAAAATGTAATTTCTGCACTTTGAGAGGCAGCACGAATCAGCTTTCCAAGTGTAAAACCCAAGTTCAATTGTATTCACGTAAAAAGAATTCGAAGATCAAGGCATGACTCAAAATTTCCTAGAACGTTCATGGAACCCCCTCCTCCCTGACGATTCAGCTCTTATGACGCATTGTTAGTAAACACCCTGACCCGCCGGGAACACTTTGACTTGAAGAGATACCTCTGGTCTGCAATGCTTTTCACTTAGAGCACAGACATCAGAAATTGTTCTTCAGGGATAATGGGTCCTACTGCCTTTGATGAAAACATAATCCATACCATAAAACCACCTCCGCCACTTAACATCTGGCCAACTGGACTCCCAAATGTTCAGATTTCCGTTGGAAATCGGCGTATTCACTCAAATGCCGATGTGGTTGACCAAAAGACCTGATTCTTCGGACCAGGAAACTTCCTTCTATTCTTCTATGGCCCAATTTCGATGTATAAGGACCTATTGCATGCGCTTTTGGCGATAATGTGTCGTCAGCACTGATACATCGGAGGCTGGTTTCATTGGTCTATACGCAAAAGTATCATCCCTCTCCTTTGGAATCAATGTACCACGGACAACAAATCCCTTTCTTGTGACTTATCATTTCACCATCCATTCACCACTTTCGATAAGTACTTAGAAAGGCTGCAAGTGAGCAGCCCACAAAATACTTCGTCTCTGAAATTGATATTCCCAGATGCTGAGTTACAATGATTTGATTTCTATCGGAACCTGATAAATCAACTGCTTTTCCCATTACGCCGCTAAATACTCAATGCGGGAAAAGAATAGGCGTTTGTCTGTGGGCATCTGGACAGTGAAAACAGTCTGCAATCCCATATCTGGTGGACTTCGATGTGGGAGACGGCGAAAGTAGGTTTTTTTCAGTCTGCTGAGAAGCATGACGGTGATTGGCTGAAACGATGAGATCCGGAAGGCGTACCTAAGAGTTTCTTCTTGATGTAGGAGTTTTCTGAATGGTTGAGAGCTTAGAGGCTGCTCTCTATGCAGGAAAGAATTCATGGGCGCTTTATATACTCCAGCAACAAACGTGCTTGAGTCAGGATTTTGACTCCAGGCGAGCTTATCGCTCTAGGTGAGGGGTGATCATATTACAATAGCTGTTTGATGCATATTACGCAGCTTCGGTGTGTTATTTCAAAATTAAAATACCTTTTAAATTAATATCTGATTAAAATATTACTGAAGAGAATTAATTGTAGTGACTTGAAACACAGGAAAAACAACTTTATTTTCCTAAGTTTTTATTTTTTTCCAATTCAACAAAAGGTTTACTAACTAAAGCTGATTCAATAAAAATACTAGAAATAAAAAAAATGCAGCAAATTAAGTTACTAGGTCAGCAAATGAAACGACTAGAAAGTGTTGGCTTATGTTGCAGTCATTAGAAAATCAACTCAAAAGAGTTCAATGGAAAATAATCTTTACTGTTATAAGTTCTTTAGAGAAAACACTCGAGTGCGCTTCAATTCACTTTTAAACACAAAAAAGTTTATGTTTCTGAATGCAAACTTTGAAATAGTTTCAGATGGTCTTTAAATGAAAGTTTAAAATTTTCTTGCCTGATTATTTTTTCCCCAAGTTCTAAATTAGAAAGAGAATGTTGGACATTATTTTCATGTTCTAGGCATACGCTCAGTTATAGCATGCTACGAATGTTCAGGTGGTCATTATAGTGCAGAAAAATGAAATTCATCTAACGCGCAGTTAATTAACGTAAATACAAACAAATTTCCTTGCAAAGTATACAGGTTTCTCATTTTTATAAAGACAAGTTCAAGTTTCTTAAAATCGTTAGCACATATTCATCTCCGTATTATTAAAATAATTTTTTTGTCTGAATATTTTTTCTTTCACACAACTCTATATTTACTTTTCTTCTCATTATTATTTTTTTCATTGCCACGAATATAAATTAAATATCTCACACCCATAAGCCACTTCATAATAAACGCTTAAAAAACTAAATTTATTCTAATGAATTTACAAAATTCTTAAGAATATTAAATCATGTTTTTTAAACATAAATTTTTTCCAGTTTTTAATTCTGAAATTTCGTCCTTCCAATATAAACACACTGAAGAATTATTGTAATTAATTTCAGTGCATTCAAATTTCTCAAAATATTTTTTAGTTTTTAATTGTACGTGTTCTTACAGATACAGAGTTATAGTAATAAATAATAAAATGATATATTGCTCACAAGAATTTATTATAAAAAATTCTATTTGTCAACCATCTTGAAATTTATTCACCTTTTTACCTTTCTGAAATTTGCTTTAAGTATAATACATTTGAAACCAATGTGTATAATTTAAATGTAAATTCAAATCCCAAATTCCAATAATATTCAATTTTCTATAATAAACTCCATAAAATGAAACAAATTTCAAAAGTTAAAAAACGTCTTACTTAAATATTCAAAATGTATGCAACTCACCTTTAAGCAGAAATCTGTAAAATTTCACACAACTTCCTTTAAAAGCGGATTTGAAAGAACTGATCGAGAATTCAGAACATCTACCAGAAAGCAAGGATAATCAATCATTTCTACCTAAAAACTAGAAATATTGTATTCTGTTTACATTGAAAGCTCTTCGTCGTCTTTAGAATAAATCCGAACAAAACAAAACAGAAGCACTGATTCATCTTTGATATTGCCACATATTTACTTCTGAACGTGACATTCATTCGTATTTTTTTAACCTTTAATAAAGTCTTGGGCAACAAATAATGAAAAGTTGCAAAACTTGCCAGTGAAAAACAAGACTAAAAACGTTGAAATGCTTACAAAATCCCCTTTTATAAATGTTATACCTAGGAAAATTTTATTGTATTGGGTTTAAAATAACTCTAATCTTTTAAATTAAAAAAATATCTTGCAAATTATAATTAATCCAAGAAGAAACTGAAGCATATTTAAGTTATCCTGGTTATCTTGTGTTTAACTTAAATTTTATATACTACAGAAATTTAGTCTATAAGGGTTCGAAAAATCCAAAGTAAAGTTATAAGAGAAAGAACATATTTAAATTTAATTTATAACAAAAAAAAAAAAAAGGAAAAATTCTCAGATGCACTTCGTTTTCATACACGAGTTAAACATGTTTGAATATTCCTAATCTAACTTTAGACCAGTGCTTCTCAAACTCTCAATATTGGCGACCCAATTTTCAAACATAATTTTTATCGCCCCCCCCTATACAATAATAATGTATTGAACGCAATAATAAGGCATATTAACGCTAAAGCTACAATACGATCTTAATTATAAACCGTACAAATTAACATGATGCGTATTAAATCATGTACTTTAAAGTAATATATATTTAAAGAAAAGTACTTTTAAGTAATAGGATAATTACAATGTTCTTTTTCTTTGTCTAATTTTAAAATTGGAACAGATCGCAAAATGGTATTTAATTAAAAGATTTATTTCATGCATCATCCATTTCTAAAAGTACGTCATTAGAAAAATAGTTTAGTCCAGCAATACTCAACCTGCGGCCCACCGGGCCTTTTTAAGTGGCCCGGTCATAACCCATTGCTCTGAGAAATTCATTTATTTTTTGTGAAAATTTGGTGTGAAATTCTTTGTTAAATAATCAAATGTATCAATTTTGCTTTTTGCTACCGATATGGTATGGGTGCGAATTGATATTTTTCTTCTGATTAGTGATAATAGACAACAGTGCAGTACCAACCATTTTATGAGTGGAACTAATTTTTAACTATCTTTCATATCATGCAAGTGAAAAATATTCGAAGAAAATAGATTGCTTCAAAACCATAGGGAAATTGACTATTTTGTAGTGAAAAACAAGCATGGTTCAGTAATTGCTTGATTTGTCATGAAAGTGTATTTAAAAAATACCAATAAACAGGAATCGTTCAATGACACTTTTCCTCGAAGATCTCTTTCAAGAGATGATAAATAGGCTTTCTTGAATAATCTTTAAAACAGCAAAAAATATTTGTCAGTGGTAATGTCTCAGCGATAACAAAAGCACCCCATGAAATTTGTTATATCATTGGTTATCATATGAAATTGTTTACTGATGCAGAAATTGTGAAACAATAGTCTTAAATGTGCTTCCCATTAAGAAAATATTCAGTGACAAAAATAAAAAAATAATAATTAAAAAACAAAACAAAATAGGAGTTATAATATTTTGATCAATTTCCACATTTAAAATTTTCTGTGTTATCTTGATATTAAAGCATTCCCCCCCCCCCATTAATGAAATAGCTAACATATGTATGCGGCCCGGCAGAAAAAAGGTTGAGTACCCCTAATCTGGTCTAATCCCTATCACATCCATCATATCTGGCATTCTCGCGAACATTTGCGTCAATCTGGGCAACCTATCGAATGTCATAACTCATAATAGTCTTTCACTTGTACTTTCAAATTTTTCTGTTATCTTTTATATCAGATTTGATTTAAATTATGCAAGGAACATTATTATTTTTACAACGAATCATAAGCATAGCTCGAAGGAAGGGGGGAATTTATCCCCGAGTGTGGCATGTGGGTGTTGGAACCAAACTGATACTAAATAATGACAAATTTCACAAAATAAACTAATTCTGTAAAGTTGTTGTTGTTACGTATGACTTTATTGGAAGGATCAATCCAAACACATGTAAGACAACTCAAGTATCTGTAGTGTTTGGATACTGTTGGCGGTAGATTGTGGAATGTTGGCGCTATTCGACGCGTCTTCGAGGGTAGGTTGCTGTTTTTAGAAAGAAGGTGACTGACCTTCGAAGGAGACAGCCAGGGCAAGAGAAAGTCCCTTGTTTGAGGAAAGCGAAGCACTAGACTGAATTTGATGTTAAGGAAATTGAGTTCCTTTGGTTTTAGACCGACGGACAGCGCGTGGTCTGCTGTTCCAAGAAGAGAGGAGGAGTGGAGGAGGAGAGGGGGAGTTGTTGACACGACGGACTGTGTTTGAGTTGATTGTATTGAGAAGTAGTTAGAAAGTAATAGAGGAGATATTACAGTATCACTCAAGAACAATGATAGTAAAAAAGAACAAACATTTAAACTAGGAACCAGGATTAATTAACATGGAAACAAAAATAAAAAGTAAAAAGAAAAATTAAACAACAAGAAAAGGAACATTAAAGATGTAGTATTTACAAGGAGTTCATGAAAATTGTGGCATTCCAGTACAGTTTGCTCATCTCACCACGTTTTTGGGACTCTATCTAGTTCTGGGCATACAAAAAGATGCTCTGCATTCATGATACCCGAACTACATACGAGAGTTGGAACTTTAATAGTGGCAACAATTTATTTACATGGAACACAAAAGTGATTCATGTCACCATGTTTTACAGAGCTTCAATATAGTCACCAGCATTGTGTATAACTCGTTTTCAATGATGAGGAATTCGTAGAATACCTGTAGTAGCGTCTGTTCTGTTGATAATTAGAATGGACCGGTCTACTGCCGCAAGAATCTCTGGAACAATTTTGAAGCGAATGCCGTGAAGTTGTTCTTTCATTATAGGAATTAAGTCAAAAGGACTTAAATCTGAGGGTCGATCACTGTCCATTAGTGTGGCAAAATGCACTTCTGCTTTGCTGCCTCTAGGGTGACCTGGCCGACGCATGTCTGCTACATTTTGGCGTCCTTCATTGAAGGCTTTTACCCATCTTGCTACAGTCCTGTAAAACAATGCAGATTCTCCGAAAGCCTCTGTGACTGATCTTTACACGACCTTCACACCAATCTACTTGGGGGAATCTTTCGGCTAGCGTTCGAGTTAATTCACAACCATACATTTCAAGAAGAAACCCTTATATGGAGATTAGTTTGTCTATATAAAGTCAGGGTTTTTTGTAATTGTAACGGAGAAGGAGCGGAGAAATTTTTGCGGCGTTACGAAGGTGAGATTGAATTGATTTTCAAAACTTGAGTTAAGAACGGAGTCCGCCATTATGCTAAATTAGTGGATTGCTAATCTATAGTCTAAGATAGATTAGGTTTAAATTAAACTGATTATTCTCTCTTGTTCACTTAGGGTTCAATGCTTTCTTTATATCACTCCTAGGGCATTCTCTTGTGGTTGATTAGTGTGCTTGAATAATAATAAAATAATAATTTTAGAAGTTTCTTGTCATGCTTTGTTCCCCCCCCCCCAAACACTTAGGTAGGCAGGACGGTGAGGGAGCGACTTCAAAGGGAAGTCGCTGACACCTCTTGAAGCCCTAGATTACATTGTTGTGCTGTACGTCCTCTGGCATATTCAATTTTTATCCAACTTTATTGTTCTTGTTTTGAAAACATCCTGACAACACTTACTGTAGATCGCAAACTAATACAAGGATCATTTCTTCGAGTCACTCCGAATGCGCGTGACGTAGGAAGGACGAGTTTTTTTTTGCTGAGAGGTAAGGTAGGTATATGTAGCTCACATGTGGTATACACGACATTCTTTGATTTTGTTGAGTAGTGTTTTTACAGCGGTGTTGCCATTATTAAAGTTTCAACCCTCGTACTTCGCATTTACTAGAAGGAAGTTCAAATCTCTCTCTCTCTCTCTCTCTATTAGTATCACGAGGGAAGGATGCCTATTTTATTAAGATAATATAGCATGCAATCATGGTCTGTTGATAGTTTACCGCAGCCTATTTATGGGGCTTTTGACAAAAAAATTTCGAAGTTTCTTGAATGTTAACCCAGAATTTTCCTGATGATTCAGCTGCCTGGTCAGATTTATGAGGGTCCACTAATTTGACAAAAATATGTTTTTTAAGTGACTCTAGAGGAAGTGGCTTGTTGTCTTGTGGCTCAAGAGTTCATCTCATGGCTAGTAAGTCTGCGTTTTCGTTATCCGCATGTGAAGGGATCCATTGAAAAACTGGATGGCAGTTGAAGGCAATTTATCTGTGGGCATCTGGACTGTGAACACAGTCCTCAATCATGAGAGTCTTTGATGAAGTGAGAAGGCGTTAGGTGGAATTACACAGTCTACGGAGTGGCATGCAGATGATTGGTTGTTGCGAAGAGATCCGGGAGGTGTGGCTTAAGATGTTCTTCTTGACATGAAAAAAACTGGAGTGGCAATGTTACTCGCGTCTGTGATATCCATCATTCACAAATGAGTGCTAAATGAGTAACAACTACAGCTTAGGTGGCTCAGAGTAAATTCTGTAAAGTTTAACGAAATAATTCTGTACTAGTTTGTACATAAATTACTTTTCTTTCCTTTTTTTCTTTTTTGATTTCGTCCCTTTCTGTTATTTAATTGCATTTTCAAAATTTCACTTTTGCTTTAATTTATTTTTGTCATTCTTTTCATATTCAGTAATTTGCCATTAAATGTAGGTTTTTCATGTTTTAAAATTTAAAAACTTTTCGGAAAAGTATGATAAACTTCCTACTGGCTCCCATCTTCTAGGTAAGTGGAGCCAAAACTGATTCTGTCACGCCGAAAACCCTAGGTACGCATCGGAAATGATTTACCAAAAAACTAGATGCAAATAGTTTTCCATTTTTTCCTGTGTATTTTATATAATTAATTTCAAATTATGAGGGGTGCGGTCTACTCTCAACTCCGCCTAGAGATGTGGGTGGAAGTGAAGGATGACTAGTCATAATACTTATCCAGTCTATTTATTAAACACATAAATTATAAACAGACAGAATTCTAATAATTCAAACTAGAAGAGATGTTCCTAATAAGAGCAATAGAAGATTAAACAGCGAGAGACGCGAATTGTGAGAAGACTTCTTATATCTCGATTCTCCTTTTTTAGGATCAATCCACTTCTCTAAATATCTGAGTTATAATTTAACTATGGTGACCAATCGTCACTTTAATACCTTCAACTATCTAATCTCTAAAACGTACTAAATGTAGAATAATACCTGATCGGGGTAGCTATTTCTCTTCTTAGTCAGATTCTCTACGTCTCAATCTCCATATAACTCCTTCTATCCATCTAACTAGCTTGAAAACCTAGACTATATATATTCGACCTAATCTGCATATCACGGTTGCTTCTTCAAAGGGTTGGTTGAGATTAAATTCAAATTGATAGCCCAAAGATTTCTCAAAAGGATTAGAGGAAGGATGCCGATAGACCCGTCACAAAATATTAAAATTCTTGATATACTAAAGTAAATGTCGGAAATTGAGACACGTACGTCAAATATGAATGCATTTTACTTTGTGAAATTTCAAGTATTTAAAAAAGTTGATTGCTTATATTTGTAGAAATAGAAAGAGAAGTAATGCAGTTCAAAAAGAGAGAAATTACAAGTTTAAAATCAAATCAAGGAGGTGGCTCAACCAGTTTTATGTTTCAATATTTTTGCAATTTATAATAAAGAGAAGAAAAAAAAAAGGGGGGGGGGACTTTTGATTTATTTGATTAATTATTGCATAAAAAAACTAGTAAATATATTTCTAAATTGAATTTAATTATTTTCATCAATCAAACAAGAGGGGTTATTTTAGAATATTAGTGTAGTATATTTTAAAAAATAGATTTATAAAATTTATACTAATGTCATCACTGCTATAAAAATTTGAATGGATATTTCCTATAATGCCCTTTTTTGTATGTTTTAATCAAATAATGCAAGTTTTTCGAAATCTCCTTAAGTTTCTTATAATTTATCTCAATTTCAAGGTAAATTTACATATAAATGATAGATGTTTCATTTCTTTTCACTTATTTGTAATGCATCAAGTTACAAAATCAAAATCTTTGATGTTTGCCAAGATTGCAAAACCCATTTTAAAATTGCGTAATAGCCAGAAAAGTACACTTGTTAAAATAAGTGTGTGTGTGTTCCAGTTTTTTTTCTTCTTTTTTTTCTTCTTCTTTTTATTATTTTTATTCGCTCATTTTTATTTTTGTTGCTTTATTGTTCTCCTAATTTGATATAGAAAAACGAAAATTCTGGGTTTGGGTTATTTTCAGTGTGTCAGGCCTTTTATTTTACAAATAAAAATGTAATATTTATCAAGGTAAAAAAATTTTTTTTTTAAAATTGAGCCAAATATTTTTATTACTGAAAAAAATTTTTTTTTGCATGATATCTTTTATTTACTAAATTTTATTGAAATCTAATATTCATTCAGCGCTTCCACACCTCATGTCCGGGGTTCTATCCTCGGGCAGGGAAAGGTCGACTCAGCCTTTCATCCCCTCAGTGGGTCGATAAATGAGTACCAAGCTTGCTTGGGGAATAAACACTGGGGGTTTCGCTTCATACTGACCTTCTGATCGGGGCATTTGCTTATGCAACTCATCGCTCAATGGTCACTTATACTGAGATGGGAACAGTAGGCCTTGGCCCTCATAGACTGTTGCGCCACTGAGTTTAGTTTGGTTTAGTTTAATATTCACTCAACAGAATTTTTTGATAAAATAGATAGATACATTATTTATATCTTAGAGATCCAGCGGCGTAACGAACGCCCCCGCAACCCTCGCATCGTGGGAACGGTGGCAGGATTCTAGGGGGGCCCAAAGTCAGACTGACGCCAAATACGTGTGTATTTATCCAATTTTCAAAATATTAAAGGCATAACCTGACTTTGTAGGAAGGCCTTAATATTCTCCATTACGCCACTGTAGAGATAATTTATTTTCATCTTTCTCACTATAGTAGATGTTTTAATAAAATTCAAATTCGGTACTTGGGAAAGCCGTGGTAATAATTTTAAGAATCTTATAGGGAAGGAAAGGTTCATATCTCAAGTAATCTACTTCCCTTTCCAACCTATTTTTTAAAAAATAGTTTGGGGTCTTTCTTTAAAAACAAATCTTATTCGATTTTAATATTGCTCGTTTAAATTATGTATTTCATTTGTAATTACTAATCAACAAGACTAAAAAATCAACAGTAATTTTAAATATTCCATCCCAGCTCTAAATAGCAACCGTACAATAGCATCAACAATAATTAGACTTAGAAAAAAGCAAGTAAAAGGAATAAAAATCTCAACTGATGGACGAAGAAGTTACACAAATCCTTGCCCAAACTGCCCTAATGTTCAACTGTCTCCACAACATATCCTCAGCTGCCCAGCAATTCAAGCCAGGCTTTTCAAGATCAGCCCAGAAAATTTGATCATCTCTGATAAAGCTGTTGAGGGTGTTGAAGCTTTCTTCGACAGCTTCGGAGCTATATCTAAGCTCCTTTTTAAAATTTTTTTTATTAATCTGCACATCATTGGCACGCCAACAACAACATTTGTAATTACTACACCTCACTGGGGGTTCCAGATGATAATATTAACTGTAAAAGGCTGACTTTATTAATTGTGAATGACTAATTTAATCAATTAATAAATGAAATATGCCGTTTTATTGTACTAATTTATACAGTTGTTACAAAACAAAATTGAAAAGCTTTTAAAGAAATGCAATTTTTTTAAAATAGAAGAAACCTGTACCCAGCTTTGAAATCAATTTGTATTCCCTGTTCAGTGTACATGAGAGTGTAAAGCGCCCCCAAGCGCTTTTAGTGCTTCAGTGTATCCCTAGACTCCAACCAGGGACGTCGTAAGACTTTTTGTGGCCCTGGGCCCCTACGCAATAGTAGGCTCTGGCCCCTACACAAATGTAGGCTCCACCTATGAACCTTAATAATAGACAGTACATAGCATACTTTGTCAAATACTCGTACAAACAACAACATCAAACCGGCTCGACCGACTGCCACCTTTTGACTAAATAAACAATGATGGCGCATGGTGGGAAGCTTAAGCCTATACATGGACAATGGTCATCACATATAGCCAGTTGACATATCGTCCGAAATTCTTAGTTTTTCGGAGAATACAAGCGGAAATAGCATTTGACCATCGAAGTTATTCGAATCATTATTTTATTAATGCTGAGTCGAGAACGAGACGAAGCCCCCATTGCGCAAGGCCGTTTTTAACCTCCCCGGCGCCCTAGGCACTTCAAATTGTTGCGCCCCTCACACTAATTCCAGCGAACCCTCTCCCCCTCCTTCAGTTCTTACATTGCTAGTTTTGGTTAGGGAGAGATTTTTCCTTAACTCTCTTACTATTTTTTCTTTCTTTGTCTTCTTACACACACACACACACACACACACACACACACACACACACACACACACACACACACACCACACACACACCACACACACACACACACACACACACACACACACACACACACAACACACACACACACACACACACACACACACACACCACACACACACACACACAACACACACACACACATATATATATAATGAAGAGTCCTCCCTTTATCCACACCACCTATGGTTCCGCCTTGTCCCGGACTGGCAACCGGCAGCCGTAAGGAAAGAGAGTGACATGGTTTGGTCACTCTTGTTCTAATCTTATCTTTTGGCATCACGGACCCTCCCCCCTCCCTGTTTCTGAAAACTATTTATTTTTTTGTAGTATCATTTGAATCAAAAATATGTTATTTTTATTATTTTTCATAAAGAAAAATTTAAAGAATTCATAAAGTAAAGTGAACGCGATTCTAGACCGGGGATCGGTAGGCTTTCAAGAAAGAAGAACAAGTTGTTATCAAAACAAGATATTGAAAGTATCAGACACCTACTTGATATGCTTTTCTGGGACAAAGGTCCTCCATCCCAGGAACATTCGCGTTCAAGACTGTCATGCTCCACTTAACATTTAAAGTTTACACACAGGCATTAATGCATTTTCCATTCCTTCCTTCATAAAAGAAGAAATATTGTAGATATTTTTTAAATTATTTATTTTTATTTCTATAGCTCAATGCAAGTGCGATCAGTGTCAAAATATCAATGCTAGGAATAAAACCTTGAAGTTTCATGAAAAAACTTCCATACTAGTACTACCTAAATTACTACATTTTGGAATTTCATGTTAACACTAATAATTAAACTTTATAAAACTGTTCTTGAGTAGAAAAGTGTGTTTTTGGAAGATGTATTCAAGCAAAGAAAACAAGTATTGATGCCTATTAATTAACATAAAAGTACTGTACAAGTCCATTTAAATATATATATAGATCAAAGTCTTAAAATTAGATAATGTAACACGGAAAATTTACCAAAAAAAAAAAATAATAATAGATTTTATTAAGCTGTAACATTATTTTCACTGCCTCCTTTGTAAAGGAAAGCAAATAATAAAGTATGTTTTGATTTTATATTAATATGATAATAATATTTTTACATTTTTTTAAGCCTCAAGAGGAAATAAAAAAAATATTGGCAGTTATAGAGACTGCCGATAGAAGTGAAAACTTAGAACGTTTAGTATTAAATTTCGAAATTTCATAATGTTTGAATTAAATTATCAACATCAATCTGGTTTTCACATCTATTGACACTCCGAGCAACAACTAAATGCATATTTATATGGTTTTTTATTATTCAAATATATTACGGGCTTACGGGCTGTACAAGATCATGACAAAATATAAATACAATTCAATTGAAATAACAATTAATATACAATCATATTATTTATGGATAGTATTTGTATTTACTTAAATTTCAATGTACTATGATTTTCAACATTATTTTAATTGTTTACATCATTGTCATAAGTAATTTCAACAATATACTTAGACTTTTTGTACTTTCAATTATTTCATTTTGTTCTAAAAAAGATGCAATAGGCTTATGGTAACTAAAGTAAGAAAGGAAAAGGTTTGATTCAAATTTATCTAAGTATCGCGTAAAAACCGCATTGATCGTCGTTTTATATTTTGTAGTACTGAATTTTTGATCATTGGACATATTTAAATTAAGTATTTCTTTTGGAAATTTAATTAGTGGTAGACTTTTATCATCTGCAAAATTAATATTGAAGTCTCCACTTAAAATCAACGGTACATTATCACATTTTTCGCCAAATCTTTTTCGAGTATTTCAGAACCTTCTTATGTATAAATCATCAAATTTTCGAATAAAAATTGTTGTATCTGTCTCATAGATTTTTCAGGCGAAATATAAACGGCAGCCATTAATATGTATTGCCCATTCTCGGAATCGTAACGAGCAATGCACAGTATATACACATTGAACTTTTCACTACATCCCTTCAATTTCACTTATAAGATATACACAGCACTATACGTCAGCTGTATAGCTACAGATATACTGCTATAAGCATGTCGGTGACGCGAACGCACGAGATCCAAAAAGTGTCTAAGGCGAACAGCACACTGCGAGTGCGCCAGTCAGAGCATGTCGGTGACGCGAACCCATAAGATTTCCCCCTACCAAAAAGTGCCCAACGCCGCTAAAGAAGTTTTCACTTCAATAAATCAAAAGTAAAGTCATAATTACCGTTTGCAGTTTTAAAGGAATGGAGTAAAATTGGAGGAATTGCTGATTTAAAATTGGGTTAACTCTCTCTCTCTCTCTCTTTGAAAAACAGTGTTTTTCTGAAGGGTCATTTCAACCCTCTTTTTATTAGCCCTTAAGCAGGGCATGAAGTAACGAATGTGTTTCTGTCGAGGGACATTGCAAGCCCCACACCTAGGAATGTTTTCCCACGGAGGTATTTTTACCAATAAAATGGACCTAACCTGCTTTAGGAATAATCTGAATATTTTCACTGATTTTCTAAATCTTTGTTAACGAGAAACAATTTACTACACGAGTAATTGTCTTAAGCCAGTCTAATGCTTAAATATATAAGTCAATACAGAGAAACTTTTCAATACATATTTATAAAAGAAAAAAAAAGGAAAAAATATTTTTTTAGTAAACATATTTTTAATTTTTAATGTTGCAAAGAGAAAGAAGCCTGAAGAGCTGCAATTGTCTCTTAAAGCACAGAGTAAAAAAGCAAACCTGCACAAAATATTTAGTAGCTTGGATTTAGGAATCTTATTGATATGATAATTTAATAATAAAACTAGTTAACTGAAGCAGGGCGAGAATACACATGGTTTTTTTCATGGGGGGGGGGAATTAAATTAAAAAAAAGAGAGATAAAAAGAGCTGAGGAGTAATCTTTATGCTTAAGATTAAAAATCCGCTGGTCTATGATGAAGGGGGGGGGATTGAACCCTTCGTCCTTGTGTATAGATATCCTGCTCAGAATCTAAAGGAACTCATGATACAAAAAAAAAGAGTGTTGTAGATTGCGATAAAGCAGTGCTTCTCAAATTTTCGATATTTGTGATCCAATTTTCAGTCATAGTTTTCATCGCGCCCCCCTTCTCCCAATAAGAATGTATTGAATGCAATTATAATGTACTTTGATGGTAAAACTACGATACAATACGACTTTAATTATGAAACATATTAAGTAGATAAATATTAAGTTTTGTATATGACAAGCCCAAGGAAGTCGCTAGTAATTACTAAACTTGTTTTTAATTGACAATTGATAAATTAATTATCAAATATTCTGTATAGTACTGATATATTTATATGTACAAGGATATTGTATCAGCGTGAATGTGTATTTCATTTTTTATTGTATAACAATGTATTTTACTTTGTAATTATTTTAAATTGCAAATTATTTTATTAAATTGATAGTTATTTTAAATATTTTCAATTTTTCACGATATGGTCGTGGTCCTACTCCAAGTAGGTTTATCAAGCCTTCCTAAGGGGGCGCGCCCCACAATTTAAGAAACGCTGCGATAAAGATTTTATTTCGAGTTTTGAAACAATTTAATAACCGTATACATAAAACAAAATATGATTTGGGGAAGAAAAGCCAAGCGATTCACATAATAATTTGACCGACAGCGAATCGAAGATTTGATGATTTAAATATAAAAATGAAAGAGAATAATTGGCTTTTTAATAAACACTAGGCGGTTGTGCGTTCTCTGTAATTTAATTTTTTTTCCTCCAATTTTTTGCGCCGCCAAATTTTTTGCGCCCTAGACCATGCTTTAAGACGTCCCTGACTCCAACGACGGAAAAGTGGAGTAGAGAGTAATAAATATAATTCGCTACATAAAGCAGGAAGATTTCTTAAGGGCATGTTATTATGTGAAAACCACTCTAACCTAACTTTCACCATTATAAAAATCTTTCAATACTCTTTTCCTTGAGAGTTAAAACCTTTTATTGCACTGTTGAATACAGTTTTCTGTAGGCTAGCAACCGAACTTTTTAATAATATTTCACTTACTTAATTCTTTATTTCCACAGTATTTATAATATTTTTTATTTCTCATCATCTATTTGATTATAAAATAATAGTGCATTGAACAAACGTTTAAATAAATCTGTATGGCTTGAATAATTTTGTTTTCAAATATTTAGCCTGTACATTCATTTATAAATTAAGTATCAAAATTGTCTATTACTGTCAGTTTTGGTATAAGGCCAGATCATTCTTTTATTTTATTATCTAAGAATTTCAGATATGTTTATTCATACAACAGATTTAAATACTTTTTAAAAATAATTTTAAAATATTTTTTCCCCATTTAGAAATTGGCAATAAATATGTAGAAAATAAACTGTTTATACAGTCAACTTTTTTTTAAATTAATGCAACATATTTCATATATACTATTTGGTGCTTAGATTTAAAAATTTGGTTTCCAGGTATAACGGTAATTTGCAACAAAAATTAATTTCTAATGAAAAATTATTTAAAGTTATTTTCTTGGTTTTATTATTTTTACCTCTATTTGTATATCTTTAAAATAGTGTGACATTTACAAAACTACGAAAAATCACTTTAAATTAATGTAGAGGAAAGAAGAAACATTTTTTTGTGTGAATTTCAAATGGATATTTTTACTAAGGAATTTTAATCTAAATGTCACACAAACGCACTCTTAACATTACGAACTTTCATCCAATTCAATATTTACAGCAAATATTAAGTCATCAACACGAGATAAATTTCTTACTACATCAGCACCTATGTTGCATTGATAAAAGAATTAAAAACAAGATATATATATATCAATCATTGGTATGGTCAAGTAATTTTATAGGGTTTTTCACATGTTGTATTTTACAATAACGCAACTAATGAACTTTTTACTAACAGAAAATAGTACTGTACTTAAAATTTTTTTTCTTTAAATGATTAAATTTAAATATGATTCGGCTCATCTAGGGCACAAATGCGACCAAATGCCGCAAACCCGAGGTCAATTGGTTGCTTATTGGCTGAGAAAAAGGTACGACAAAATATGGAACGAAGACGAAATTTGAGTCCTAATTGCGCTTTTGTTCCACTACGTGAAAAACGCGCTAAAAATACTGTATGTACGTGTTGTGTGCGGCTCATACATTAAATCTCGGCGAAAATTACGCTGCCAGCTCCATTGGTAAAATTTCTGTTTTTTTTATAGGGTGCAAGAAGTATGAATCTACTTTTCTGCATTCCCATATCGATGGTATTTACCAAAAAAAAAACACTTGAAAAGTCTTACTTTAAAACCGTTAAGACAAACAAGGAGTGAAGGTCGTATCAATGCTATTAGACTTCTTAAACAAGACCTAAAAATTATTACCGCATTAAAGGCCTTAATTGAAAATACCATCAGAGAAAGGGAAAAAAATTGAAACATTTAGATTTGTATTCAATTTTAATTTGGTGTGATTTACTATCAAGAATTGATGTATTGAGTAAATTGCTTAAAAATCCTAAACTAAACATAGTGTGAAATGCATTGAAGGCTTAGATAATCTTAAAAATATTTAATTCCCCAAAGATCTGATGATAACTTTAAGATATCTGTCGATTCAGTAGCAACACTTTTTAGAGATTTAGGCTTTCACCCCGAAATTTCCATCTGGAAGCTCAGAAAAGGTCTATTTATTTGTATATTAAAATGTCAAATTCCTTCCAGCAGTTCGCGATATCTTCAGCTATTGAACGATTTACATTATTATCTGCTATTCGATATTGTGCTTTCTGTATGCGTTTCACAACATTTCTGATGATGATCTGATGAAAGCTTGAAATGGACTTGAATATTAAGTTATATATACAGAGGAGGGAAGTACTGTGACAGATATAGACGGCATACTGAAATGAAATGACTTTATTCAAAGATATTTTTCCAGGTAAAAACAGCCAATTTAGGTATTAGAAATTATAGTCAAGAATGATCTCCAAATTTTTCTCTTGAAAAATTATTAAAAATTCCTCTAGAAATAATATGACACAAGAAAGGCTTCTGTATTTAGCCATCATCTCTATTGAATCTGAAACCTCAGAAAAAATGGATTTCACCGAAACTTTTGACAAATTTGCTTCTCAGAAGCCAGAAAAGTTATTTTATAGTTTATATAAACTGATTTATATACTTTTCGTTTCAGAGATTTATGCTTTAGTAATTTCTTTATTGGATTATATTTTCTGAGTAAATACAGAGTTATTTTGCATTTCTAATTATAAAAAAAAAAAAAAAATGTCTATTTTTATTTCAAAGGTAGCATTTTTTGTTTATTGCTTAATTAAAGTATTTTGTCACTATTATGACATATTAGCTGGTAAAAAAATGGGTTCTGCACTTATACTTGTATTTACATTTATTAAGGTTTTAATTTAATACAGGTATATACGTTTATAGCGACAACTTTAAGTATTAGTCAAAATATGAAAAATTCTCCAGAGGGGCGGCAGATTAGGTCTTTGCACGCGGGCGACCGACACCTTAGGATCAGCCCTGCTTTTGAGATGAAACATCTAGGACCATTACCAAGTAGAGTGGCATGCAGATGAAAATCGATACCAAATAAAAAAGATATTTATACCAAGCCAATTAATAATAAAGAGAGTTTTATATAATCGAAAGTACACATAGGAACTGTCACTAAAGGGAGCTACAAGATACCTTCGATGCATTTATAGAAAAAAGGTCCATTGGTTATTTTACTGTCGTTAAATTGATTATATTTTGATAAAGCTTTCAAATTTTAAAAAATTCAGAAAAGCTACTTATTTCTATGGACTTCTTTGCAAAACTAATTTTTTGTTGTAACCACAAATATTTTATTATCTTACTTAGAAAAAAAAATTCTTATAATTTCATGCACAATCTGCTGTGTATACTTTAAAAGTGTTATTCTGCATTCTTTAACAAATGAGAAGCCGTATGCCCTTATATCCCGTATTGAGCCCGGGATGAAAAAGCAGAGAAAGAGCCAGAATAAAATTTTCTGTGGCCTTTTTCCAAGTACTGAAAATAAAAAATATTTGTTTTTTTCTATCTCATAAGCTCACATATTTGTGAGGTGATTGATAGTTTATTAACGTCGCATTTAGAAGCACATGAGGGTTATTAGTGATGAACTTAGCAATTTTAAACAGTAGTCAAGTGATGAAAAGTACAAGACTGCAGTGGCGTAACGGAGAACATTTGGGCCCGCCTGCAAAGTCAGGTTTTGGTTCCATAAAACCCTGGCCCCCCCTTCCGGCAATGCGGGGGTGTACGTTACGCCACTGCAAAGTTAGCATCTTATTCTCCCAAGATCTATTGCGAGATATACGGTAAGTCCCATTCTGTACGAGTGAACGAATCTTTATTAAAGTCGCACTCTCTCTACAAAAGAACACGAGAACTATTGGTGACAGATATCGCAATTTTGAACCTTGGGCAAATGACAAGGACGACACCTGTGCTGGTTTCCTTCTCTCCAAACTACTACACCATGCCAACGGGAGGATCTTGAACCTAGACAGATTACGTGCATCAACCCTTCTATAAGACGGATCTTCAGTGGCACAAGGGTTCATACTTATGACACTATTTGTGTACCTAATATCACAGTCACAAAGTCTCATTTGGAACTCAAGCAATAAGTTATGCCACGTAAATCAAGTCAACCAACCATGCATTTAACGCAACTGAAGTGGCAATGGTAAAATAGAAACTGCGAAACTGTCATATTTTCTGTTTACAAATATAATCAAATTATAAAAAAAATATTTAAAAAAGTTCTTCAAAAATATCATGAAATATTTTTTTAAGAGAAGGAAAAGAATTGAAATATTAATTTAAACAAGCATTGAAATCTGAAGTAAAAGGCTGACTATGGCAACAAATAATTTGAATGTTTCTAGCATGGCGGAGGAGCTTTCACAACAAACACTCATGGTAAACAAACATGTGCCAATTGTTGATGGTTCTGGTGGAGAATTGACCATAGAGCTTGAAGATAAGGATATTACCTCATCTGATCTGCCGCCTAGAGTGGTGAATGAGACCGATGACTATGATCAGAGCACTTTTGAAACTACATCAAGTAATATTGTTCAAGAAAATATTCATCCTCTTTCTGATCATTCTTATATTCACACTACTAAGTCTTTAAATGTAGATACACCAGTCGGTGAAATCAAAGCTCAAATTCTGAATTCAGTTGAGAACTCGGTGATTACTACTCAGGATATTAGTAAAAATTTATTACAAAATGTCCAGTTTGATTCTGACAAACAAATTACAGATTCTTCTGATATTCCTCTTACATCCATATCGTTACCGGAAGATGACCATCAGATTACTGTAAATCAGGATATTTTATCCCTTAATTCTGTAGATGATACCGGTAATGAAAATTTTTATGTTAATGAAACTGTTGATAACAGCAATCCCTTAGTTATTTCTGAAACTCTTGTGTCTTCAAGTGGTTCATCAATTCTCACTACTTCAGTGCTTCCATCTTCCACAATTTCAACATCAAACACATTGGGCTTAAATAATTTAAAGTTACTAGCAAGAAAAACTAATGCCCCTCTAGGATCAGTAGAAAATCCTATACAAATAACTCACAAGGGTAATACATATGAGACTAACCAGTGCTTAACACAAGCCCAGTTACAACAAATTTCATATGTTTTGCAAAGCCAGAAAGCCAATAAAATACATAATGGAGGAAAATCTATATTGTATGATCCTTCCACCAATACAAGGATTGTCTGTAGAGTCGTACATCCTTCTGAATTACAAGGTAACAATCTGAAATTGCAAAATTCTGATCTTGTTTCGAAACCAAATACACTCAGAAGAACTTCCACTTCTTTTAAAGGGAAAGGACGTTTGAGAAAGATAGATGACGATGATAAGGCAAATTCTCATCTATCTCGTGAGGAACGTGAAGAAAAAAAGAAGCAGCGGCCCAGAACTCGATCTGGTCGAATTTCTAAGCCTCCTTCCTATATGGTAAAAGATTACAAGCGGATTCATCATCTTGATTTTGACGAAGATACTTATGATTCTGATGGTGGCTATTCTGATTATCATGTAAGTGATGAGGAAGCAGAAAAGTCACAAAGTAAAGAAGAAGCTTTGCCTCCAGGTATTTTATGAGATCAGCTTCATTTTCAAAAAAAGTATTTTGGTCATTAAGGCTAGAATTTAAGGATTTGCATAAATTCTAAGATCTTAGAAGTGTCTTATATTAGTAAACCATTTTGTATGTTAAGAATTTAATTTTATAGCAAGTTAAGGCCTATTAAATGATGTTCATAACAATTTAAAATAATTTAACTTGTTTAAATTTGTGTTATAACTTGAAAATATAAATAATGAAAAAGAAATTTTTTTTGAAATATTGTATTAGGTTTTTTAATTAATTAATTTTTTTTCCAAATAACTTATATTTTTTATTGAATTTATTTTGTATTCAATTTTTGCATTTTTATATTTTGATAGCAATGAGCAAGAATTATTTTAAATAATAATAATAGTGCAACTTCATCTTTGCTTGTAAGTATTTTTACTAGATTGTTAATTTCTTTGTAAGTGAATGTATATTTGTAAATTACTGATAAAATTACATTATTATTCCTTTTTTGTGCCTGTTCTTAAATAAAATTTAGTTTTAAGAACAGTAAAAGAATTTTTATGATGTGATTTTATTTTTTTTCTTATGAGAAAATGTTTTTTATTTAAGTAATCTTATGTAATTGCTTTTAATGTAAGTTTGCTCCAATCTAAAACAAATAAAAAAAGATTACTAATTGTTTTATTTATTTATTATATTTATATGTTTATTATATCATAGTTCTAATGAAATAATATTCATAGTTCTAATTAAAATAAAATTGGATGAATCATACAAAATATTTTTAAAAGTTCTTTATTACCATCAACAATTATTATTTAGCAAGCATTAAGTTAGGTGTACTAGAATTAACTTCTTTTAATTTAATTAGCAATAATTAATGTAGAAGAATTTTTTTATGGAATTTTGTGTTAGTTAATTAACACAAAAACGTGTGGAACTTTAAACTATATATATATTCATGAATGTAAATTGAATTACTAGTAATATAACAGAGAATATTAGGGCCCCCTAGAATCTTGGCTGCCCTGTGATGCAAGGGTTATGGTATTGTTTTCAATGCCATTGTTCAGTACAGTTTAGTAAAATAAATTAGTACTTTTCCATTTTGGGAAACTGTTGGTAGTAGTTGAATTTTTTTTTTTTTTTGTTGCCAAATTAAACACCAAACACAAAATAAGGTAATAATCTCGATTACAGATCCAAATCTTAAATTATTCTTCTTTATTAACTTATTTTTTAATTAATTTTTTATAAAATTATTATTTATTACATTTTTTTTTCTAGATAATGGTAGGTTTACCACTATTAAAAATTATTACTGGTATTTAGCATTTTTTTGTTGCAATTTTACAGCCCCCCCTCCCCCGGAGCAGTAAAATATCAATAAATTTGTTAAAATGTTTTGTTAATCTGCACATCTATTTAATTTAATTTTAATACAGTATTTAAAGTTCCTTTTTTCAATGTAATACAGTAGAATGTTGTTTATCTGAATCAATTGGAACTGGACACCGTTCGGATACGCGATTATTCAGATAATCGAAAACCATCTATGGAGTAACCTTCCTCTTCCTCATGTTGCAAAAATGTTTCCTTAAACTTGTGGGCAGAATTCTTATTACCAGACAATGATTCGCCTTCAATCTGCAGTTCCCGTGGCATGATTTAAAGTTTTTTAACCAACCAGTGCTAGCTTTGAAATCAGCCAAACCGCCTAATTTCTTGTTAAGTTCCAAAGCTTTTTTACACAACAGAGGGCCAAATATCGGGTCCTCTTTGCTCCTTCTTTGTGAAAACCACAAGTAGAGCGCACAATCAAGAACAACATCGTTTGCTTGCCTCATGATTTTCCTTTTCTTTCTCCTATTTCAAGTCAAGTTTTGATGTAAAATTTAAAGCGATTTCTTGGCTTCTTTTATGTCAGAAATTGTTGGCTTTCCAACATTATAAAACTGTGCTAGAGAGGCTCCACTTTCTCCCTTCGCGAGATGGTTCAATATTTCATGTTTTGTCTCTATGTTCAAGACATTGCACTTCCGTTTTGAATTTGAAGCCATAGCAGTTCACAACTCAGCAAAAGAGTATGTATACATCCCCTCACTTGAAAACAAACTGACCTAATATTCTATGCAGATGTTTGCCAAATTGCACAACTGAAATTCCCCAAATATCCCTCACCTTGGGTTTTCCCATCACTTTTGGCCTCACTCGAAACAACTGTTGAACATTGCACTGTTCGAAAACATATTCATATACAGTACATGTAGTTGACAAAAAAAACTGGTCTGGATATTTGATGCTCCAGATAATAAACGTTCGGATAAATGACATTCTACTGTATATATATTTTAAAAAAAATTTTAACGAAAATATTCAAAAATTCAATATTAAAAAAATTTAATGAAAAATTAATCAATTATGATAGATAAATAAGATTGTATTGGTAAAGGTACTTTTACATAATCAATTTATTTTTAAAAACCTATTGTAGTTTTTTTTAACATTTCATTAATCATTTTTTAGGTTAGATTCAATTAATATTGCATATGTAAATAGAAAAGTTGATTTACAAAATGATTTACTAAATTATTTCATTCAAAGGTGTTACAACTTCGAAGCAGAGAAATTTTGCTTGTCAAAAATGTACAAAAGCTTATATTGGCAAAGGAGGCCTGTCTCGTCATTATCGTTTACATCCAGACCATGGACATATGCCAGAAGGAGAAGATATTTGTACCCAAGGTTTTACACATATATTTTTGCTTCTGTAAATTTTAAACTTATTTTTAAAATGTAACAAGTACATGTTCTCATTTTATAGTGAAAAGTATAATTTTCAGAGACTGTTATACATGATTTCTGGGCATGAATATCTTTAAAAATATGCTAAAAATAAAATATAGCAAAATTGTTTGTTAAAAATTCAAAAATTTATGTATTAAATTTAGGGAGAAGGGCAGGAGAAGTATGAATTAATTTTTTAAGTAAAATTTTAGAATGAAACACATTTGTGTTAAATATAATATTTAGTTATAAAATGCTTCAAAAATATTCATATATATAAAACTTAGAACTTGTTTGTAGAAACTTTAAGAATTTAAAATTTTTTTGTTTTAATATACAGTGAATGTTGCTTAACATGTTATTGAAGGGACTGAAATATTTTTTCATGTTAAAAGAATTTTGTGTTAAAGGATATTACAGGGAAAAAAAACATATACTAAACAAAATTAAGTTTATTAGAGTACATTTTATCAACATAGATACATATATATACATGTATTAATTAAAAATCAATGAAACAAACATCCACCAGAACTTAATGAAATTTAATACAAAATTTTCAAGTTCTTCTGCTTTTGATCAACAGCCTTAAGAAGCTTTATCTTCCTTTTAAACAAAAAAGTAGTTTGCTTTCCCCCTGAGCTCTTTGCCAATGTGCTCATAAAAAATTCTTTGAAAATAAAAAAAGTAAAAACGTGGACCAAACTCACTGATTTTTACTCACACTGCGATGTACTCATCACCAAATTCCAAAGCCAACTAATATGAGATAAGATGTTTTGTGGGGCATTTGTAGAGGTGGAGGGTGAAAGTAGCTTATATAAACAAAACTAGCTTGTCTAAGACTATTCTGAGGGTATTTCAAAGCCATGTTAGCCTCCTTTCTATGAAACATGCAAAACCACCTCTCTTAAATCTTACCTGTGCAGTTGATGTTTTCCGTATATTGCTCATTCCCAGAAGGAAAATCTTTTCATGTTAAGCGATTCTCATTTTGTATCAAGAGAAAACGAATGCATGAAAATACATAGTAGTTTCTCAGGACTGTTGTATTATTTCGTGTTAACCAATATTTCATCTTTTGTATAAAAGGTATTTCATATATTTTTCTAATTTATATTTAGATGAGAATTCAAGTAGTTCATTGGCATCCTCTGTTCTAAGCAGTTCTGGAAACCCCACTAACAGTCAACACAATACGAATTCACTTCCTCAAACTACTGTAAAATTTGGAAATGAAAATCAACCAGAAAAAGTATCACAAATATTATCTCTTACAAATTCTCAGGCAAACTCTTTGATCGAAAGAAGAAAATCAAGATTGAGAGAGGTATACTTTACTTTGTGATATATTATCTCACATTTAAAATAGTCTTTTTAAGAATTCAGAATTGATATTTGATATTTCACAATAACTTATGTTATGGTTTTCAATTTAACTTAATTTATTCAAAACTTAAATTTACTCATTGTATTAAAACAGATAATGTTTATATTTTTTTTATAAAATTTTTTAATAATATATTTTTATAATTATTTACTAGGTCATAATTTATTTCTAATATTTAGGTATTTTTGGAGCTAGAATAATTCTGATACTTAAAGAATATAATTTTCCAATAATGTAATTAAAGTACAGTAAAGTCCTGAAAACTTGGCCTAATGTGGACTGAAGGATAACCAAGTTTGTGAAAATACCAGGTTATCAAGAATGTTATTAAAATAGAATAAGTATGAGCGTTTCCTCAGAAAATATTGTACTGCTGATATATATATGTATGTATTGTTTGTATATTGTATGTATTGTTTGCTTGATAATACAACAGAAAACAAACTGCCCAAGTACTCTTAAACAAAGGAGAAGTATGTTCTTTATGAAGACATAGAGCATTTACTATATGAAAATGAAAATTAATGAATATATAGTATACATTATTTTACCTGATCAGACTCACCTCAGAAAAATACTTTACAAAGGCATAAAGCTGTCTATAATTAAAATTAAGTACCCGAGTTTGCAAAAACTGGTTACTTTTTTTAAAGAAATGCATAAAGTTCTACTGTCTCCATACTGAACTGTGCATTTTTGCTGCTTCATCATGAAGACAATGAAGGAACAATAAGTCCATTACCAACACACCTTTGTGCTTAAAATACTGAAGAATGGCCCTTTAGTCCCTTATTATGTGATACTTTAAGAGTTTGTGCGGTGTCCTCAATGTTAATGTCTTCATTTCCCATCATTTTTTTTTCATTAACTATGACAGAACCAATAATTTCTGCATTGGACCTAATGTCTTACTCAGTATTTCTCTGGAACCACTGTCATTTTCATTGGATTCTGCAAGTAAAAGAACTTTTTTCAGGAAGTCGAGTAATCTGAAAGGTGCGGCCAAATTATTGAGTGCCAAGTTTTCAGAACTCTACTATAATTTATAGTTGGTTTAAAAGGAAAAAATGGAATTTGGCATGTTTATTATTTTAGTGTATGTGTTATATTGCAGCCATGTTGGTAGAACTTGCAGAGATTAAGAAATGCCTCAAATTTTGATGTCATTGGATATCCGATGTATGAAAAATATTTTTATAATTTAATCTGATATTAAAATTTTGTATTTCTTTTAAATATTTTGCGTTTTAGTATTGAAATACTTTGAAGTTTTTAAATATTCTAATTTCATGTAGAAATATATAAAAGGCATGCAAGAGAGAGACTGAATTACTTTTGCAGATATTTAGTTATTTCAGAATTTAGCTCTTACAACACTTACTAATATTTCCATTTAGTAATGAAACAGAACAAATATTAGGTTTATAAAATTCTTTGATTATAACAAATTATAGAAATAAATGTTTTAGATTAACAGTTCATGATTGTTCATTGATTGCACATATATATATTTTAATTTAATTAAAATTTTTAAGTAGAATATATGCATTTTGAAGCAACACATAAGTATCTAAGGTTTTAAAATTTTAGTAATATATGTGCAGGTTTTTATATAATAGAAATTAATTTTATTAAATTTATTTATAGTTGCTCTATCTGTAGATTAGGTAATAAATACATAAATAAAGTTATTAAAAGAATACTTGCAAAAACTTATTGTACTAACAAATCACAATATAAATGCAAAATATTCCTGGAATCAGTCAGTAATAATTTATTAAAAATATATATGTACAGTATTTTAACCTTCTTATTTTCAAGTTGTTATCCTCCTACACTTAAACATTTGTTCCACCATTCATGTAACTGTTAACACCCCTGCTGGAAACTGTTTTTGGAAAATACTTTCAGCAGCTTCATTGCATTTTCTATCTCTTCTAAATATACAAAATAGTGACACTTATTTTCAGCCATGGAAATAGATTAAAATTTACTTGTGCCAGATTAAGGGGACAAGGAATACATTGTACCTGGTTAGACGCTTTCTCACAATCAGGGAGCAATGAACTAGGGGATTATCATGTAACAAAAATCATTTTTTTCTCTCATTTTTTTCTGATCATTTTCATAAATTATGCTTAATATAATGATTTGAATTTCTTTTTTAAAAATTAATAATGTATTTTGAAACATCCTTTACAACACATGCTAATTTTAATTAAATTACTAATTTATAATTAACAAATAATAATAATTAAATAATAATTTACATTTAATAATTAATTATTTATAAGAATGTATAATTAATAATGAACAATTTATAATTGATTAATAATTTAATTCATGAAATTTATTAGTTTTATTTTTTATAAAATTCTGTATTAATTATGTAGAATTTCATTTAGAACTATACTGGCAATTTTATATGAATTTAATTTTTTTTAATCATATTTGTATAGGTTTTAAAAAGCTGTTCAGATGAAGAACTGATTGATTCAGTTTTGCCCATTTTGGCCCAAAAGATTTCTTTATGGGATTTCTTTCTTAGAAAGTGTGATGAAAAATCTGATGGATTACGAATATTTGAAATGTTGAAGGAATTTGAAAAATTCCTTATAGAAATGCAAAGAATTTCTCATGCTTATTTATCACCTGCCTCATTTGAAGATCATAGAAAAACAATAATAAATGTAAGAATATTTGTTTTCATTATTTTTCTTTTATTTGCTTTTAATTTTTGGCTGCAAGCATTAGTAATATTTTTTAAATCAAATATTTTATGTGAAAATTTGTTAGAGCTTTAATAATTAAAATATAATTTAAAATATTTACCTCCTTTTTAGAAGAATTTTGCATTTGAAAAATCCTTACATGAAGGTAAACTAATGGATATAAAAATTCATAATTTCTCTTCTCAAGTGTTTTTCTAGAATTAAAATTAAGCAATATCAGATTATAATCCATTATTCTGCATCAAAATTGATAAGCTTTATTTTCTATGGTATTATAAATAAGGAAAGAAATGTAATTTTTTTGTATAAAAATAATTGCTGAGAGAATAAGAGATAAAATTACTGAAAATTTACAGGCCATATGGTATATTTGAAGTATAAAAAAATATTATCCTTTTATATTATGAGTCAGAATAAACTTGTATGAGATTACAACAGATATAAATTGTTATTATATGTTAAAAAGTTTCATATTCATATGAGATGCCTATTTAATTTAACTTAACTTTTTTACTTGTGGATTTTGAGAGAATTAATAGGTATATATATTGTTGATTTTTGATATTGTTTCAAAATGTTGCCTTGTATTATCTGTTAAATTTATGTTGTAGGAATACATTGCTCAAAAAAATTAGGGAAGAACATTGCTTCTTTGAAATAAGGCAAATATTTCTGCAGATTACTAATGTAAAACAGAAACATCCATATATAGAGAGATTAAAGTGTGGCTGGAAACAGAAAGGGAAAACTTTATATATAAATCAATATTCATAATATCAAAGTCAAGGACATATATGCAGAAATCGTGATTTCCTAAAAACTGCTGTTTTTGTCTCAGTTGTAGCATGCAATTATTCAGGTTTTCTTTTGAGAAAAAGTTATTTGAAAATTTCACAATTATGTGATTTATTCACCAAGTGATTGGGAATCTTGAATCTGGGCAAACACAAAGAAGTGTAGTTTACTCTGTTGGATTGGCTAGAATTACCATTCCAAAGTTGTGGATTTGATACCAAGAAGTGGAGAATATTAGATATCAACTAGGGCAAGGCCATCCATGTGCTATTGTAACAGTCAATGAACATAATCTTATATTTAGAAGTTTTTAGGTAATGCTACTCAACTGTAAATACAGTTGCTTTTGGCAACAGGATGAAGGGTATGAAGCCAAGTACTTTGAAATCAGCTTTATCAGTGGTCTGTATACATGTAGGGTAAAGGTCTGTATTCCATTGACTGTAAGACACTGTATAGTCTATGATATTCTGATGGAATGGATGTAACTTCATTGAAGTTTGATGCAGTTATTTGATGAAACCTGATATGGTCTGAAGTGTGATAATGTGTTTTGATTTGGAGGGAAACAATCACTCTTAGTAACCCCATGTTTGTTTGTGTATGATTGTCGTATACAGAACAAGATGGGTTGATATCAGCTAGAACCAGCATAGGTGGACCTTTGTATTATTCGGAATAGCAATTTGATGATTCAAAAATATGTGGATGAGATAGATCTTATGTGTTATACCTTGCACTGCAACCCTTTATGATTTATTTCTTTTAAAGCTTAATAATGCCAGATCTCATGCAGCTTGATTCCTGAAGAATATACTTGAAGCTGAAACAGTACAGTGTTTGGAGAGGCTTACTTGGTCTTGACCAAAATTCAATTAAGCATGTTTGGAGTACACTTGGAAGACACATTGCTGTGAGACAATGCCTCAATTTACTCTCCAACTTGGAGATGCTGTAAAATCTGTCATACAACACACACCAGTATATAATTTTCACTCATATTTTCAAGCTGCAATTTTTAATTTTTAGGTATATTCGCTGCATAACATGCATCCCCTTTTTTATGAAGAAACCTGAAATGTATGTGTGCAATGCTCTTATGTTTTGAAGTCCTTTATTCAAGAAATTATCCCAGGATTTTGAAAAAATAGTACATTTCTAGAAATAAAACCCTTTAAGTTCAGAAGGGATGTCATTTCTTTTAAATAAACAATATTCTATATATGTTGAAATCTTAATTTGTTTATGTTTATATCTTTTTTATTTTCAAAGTTATCATTTTTATACCTGGCATATAATGTGCACACCTAAATTTCAATTCTATTTTTTGCATCAAAAATGTGTGTGACACACCTTATTTTATCGTAGCATTTTTTTAAGAGTAAAGCATGTATTCCTTAAAGTTTTATCAATAACCTCATTATGTTGTTAGAAAACGGTTTTGTGATAGGCTTATTTATTTGAGGAGATCATACACCACATTATACATCACTCAAATTATTGCCTTGACACATCTTGTCGTGTTCTTTCCATTGTTTCAAAGAATTAAAGCTCCCATACATTTTTTTTGTATCTTATCTGTATTGCATTTTTTTACATGTGTACTTACTATATGCATGACTGTCTTGCATAGTTTGTTTACCTTTTTTAATTTTTTTGTGCAGTATATTTTACCAGTTTATGATGAAATTACTTTGATCAAATTAAATGATTACTGGTGCATTTAATTAATTTAAGAGTAAATTAAGTGTGCATCCCACCACTAAATGTTGACACTGAGCTTCGAAAAATACTTTTATTTATATTGACTGTTTTTTTATTGTATGTATGTTAATTTTAAATATTCAGATAGCTTATCCTTAGATCCAAAATAAATTATGGCTGCAACAGCTTTCTTGATTAGCATCTTCAGTCTATCATTAGTATTTGATTCTAAGTATTTGTAGTTTTATAAAGAAAATTGTTTTCAAGGATACTAATTTTTTACATCATCCTATTTATACAAATTCATGTAATTTTATTAAGCTTTCTAAAATGTTTGCCAATTTTGCTAATTTAAATTATTATCTTAAATATTTACTTTTAAACATATTTGTATTCAAATTTTATTGTTTCTTTTTCTTTTACCTCAATTTTATACATTTTATTTGATTAAAATTTGCATTTTTTTTTTAAAAAAAATCTTTTTGTATGTGTACTGAATGTGATTATGTACATATAAGTTAATTTTTTTACTCCTCAATTACAAGAATTTTTCAGAGCATCAAAAAATCATTATTTTTCCTTCTTTATAATTTAAATTTGATAATTCATAATATAGATATTTTATATTCTTTTCATAATTTGAATTTTTAATTAATATAATTAATATCATGTTTTTGCTTGATTATTGTTCATTATATCTTATATTATTTCCTTATTATATTTTTTTTGTGTCTCTATAACATTTCAAAGACTGTTCTTATTATCAGTTAAGATACTTTTAAGCTTCTTTGTTTATTGTAATTCATCTTTTAATAAGTAACAATATAAAGAAAAATTATTTTCTTTTATGTAGTACAAATTTTTGTAATACTGTTTAAGAAAGTACAATTTTTTGGATAATTTTTTTCTATTTGCTTTTACCTTCTCCTTTTTTTAAAAGAATTTTCATGGGAACAAAAATAACCTTACTCGGATTTATTTGCTAAAAAATTACTTCATTGTTTTTAAATTTTGTTCCATTGTTATTTTCCAGACAGTGCATTAAATTCTAAATATATTTTTTTCTTATTTTATTTTTTTCTTCTTTGATATATCGTATTCAGTTGATTCTTGCTGCTTGCATTTTATAAAAGAAGTATTTATAATAATAATCAACATAATATCATTCTTGTTATGAGCTATTTTAACCTTTTAAAAAATATTTTTTTTTTTGCATACTTTAGATTTATGTGCATAAAATGAATCATATGATATATTTGGTGATTCAGTACTTAAGTCAATAAATAAGACTTTGGAGTAGTGGGATCCTATTAAGATCTAAATTTCAAATCTTACTTTTTTAAAAAAAAAAGTAACCTGTTTTTCAAGTTTTTACTGTACACATTTCCATGTTTTATGTGCATTTCTTTATTTGTTTTCATATTAACAAGGTGTTTCAATTTTCTGAAAACATTTTAATTTAGTATAGAATTGCCAGAAATGTTATTCTTTATATTTCTACTGTTTTTTTTCCATTAAAGATGTCTTTTTAAGTCAGTAATTATATACATTTATTATTGTTCTTTCAGATATCTAGCAAACAAATTGCTGAAGCATTATCATTAGAAAGAGGAGCTTACTTCATAAAAGATTCATCAATGGATGTTCCAAATATAACGCTTGAAAATAATTCACTTAACAATATTCACCCTCACTTGCCTGATGAAATCATTCAGCCACATGCAAAACGAAAACGGATTGATCAGAGTGTTGAAGATGTAAGCAATAGATTGCCAGATCAAATACTCAGTGATGCTCATGAAAGTGGTTCCTTAGAATTACCTCTGTCAGATGTCACTTTTACAGGGAATTCAGATTTTCAAAGACAAGACAATCATCACATTTTAAACTCAACTCTTCCTGCAAGTGATTCTCGGAATGATCTTGCATCATCCAAAAGTTTATTTGATCTCAACAGTTCCACAAATGTAACACCAAGTTCTTTGTCGTCAGGTTGTCTCAGTGCTGTAAATTCTTCTAAGTCGCTGAAGGCAAATGTATTTTTCTCTCCAAATGGAGTAACACAGCTCCATAATTTGCAAATGCAAAAAGTACAATTACTTGGATCAAAGTCCCAGCAACAAGTATTAATAAAAAATGGAGAGAGAATGTCCATAAATGGTTTTACTCTGTCTCCTGATCTTAATTTAAGTAACCTGCCTTCTAATAAATCTGTCTGCTTGAATAGCACACAAATGGATATTGCTTGTAGTGACTTAACGGCAAAAACTACTTTTCAGACTTTAAATCTTGGTACAAATATCGATGTTCTAAATCATGGACATCAACAAACCATTGGCATGTGTAACAATCAGTTAAATTTAGCAGAAATATCTCATGATAACCAAATAATTGATACACAACATAGCACTGTGACAGATGTATCTAAAAGTATTGTTAATTGTCTGACTATGGCTGATGTACCAAATTCCACAGCTGTCATTAGCGAAAGTGAAATTCAAAATTGTTTGCCACCTGAAATTAGCTCCAACCAAACTGTTCTAGAAGAAACTAGAGAATTTGAGGTAAGAGCCTAAAGATAGTTTTTATATTTTTAATTTACAAAAACATATAAAATATGTAATCAGAAGGTATTTTGATGGAATTTAAAAACTTTCATGAAAAAAAAGTTAAGTAAGAATTTTCTGCTCATATTAAATGTACATTACATTTAATGTGTTTAAAAGTTTGTGATATTAAAGAATACTTTATGTATCAAAACAGCAAGATTTATATCAAACTTTAAATGTTTTAAAATAAAATTCAAACCTGTTTTTTTTTTAAAAAAAAACATTTAATTTTTGTAATTTGTAAAATGTTGATCTATTTTTACAAAATATTTGAAAATGTTTACTTGAAGGTAAGAAAAATATTAATTTAAGTCATTGCTTTGAATTCTTACAATTAATACAGAAAAAAGTTTAATATGTTTTTTTATTCATTTTCTTAAGTAATATAATTATTACTTCTGAAATTAAAAACAGGAGAATATTTTTAATGTAAAGTACTGCCGTGATCAAAAAAATATTAAATACAATGTGATTGATTAGTTGGTATATATTATTTCCATGACATTGATGAATTTTAACTAACCTTTCGTGAATCTCAAGTAGCCTTTGATGAGTTTCAATGCATTTCTGTTTGATTTGGAAAATATTTAGGAATTGTTCTTTGTGTAGTATTAGATTGGTTGCCAAGACTTCTAAAATCTTGGGCGGTCACAATCTTTGGCATGCAGTTCATCTTGGTTGATAAATAATTTGCATGGAGTTAATATATAAGTATTGATTAGTTTATTATAGTAGCATGATTATTATTAGATGTGGTTTTGAAACCTAAGAAAAGAATGTAACTTAAATGTATTAACAATAAAACAGTTTACTTATTTAGAAACTCTGATCTCATGTAGCAACTATCTGAAAATTGAAATAAACAATAGAATTTGTTTGGCTAATAGAAGTTTTCATGGCCTCAGAAACCAATTCATCTCTAAATTTATTTCTATAAACACCGAGCATTTTTAAAACTTTAATCAGGCCTAATGCTCTGTATGAAAGTGAATGTTGGACCCTCAATAAAGTAGAGGAAGAAAAGTTGTTCATTTTTGAAAGAAAAATCTCAATGAAAATCTGTGGACCTATTCAAGATAACAATGAGTGGAGGATTCTTTACAATAAGGAAATTTACAGGAAATATGGCGGGACTGACATTGTGAGAACTATAAAAACATCACGTTTTAGGTGACTGGGCAATCAGCACAGATATGCCGATGCTTTTCCTACCAAAAAAGTAACTTTTTCGAAAATTGAAGAAACCACACGTAGATGATGACCACCTACCTGCTGGTTAGACAATGTTGAAAAGGACATCAAACTAATGGGAATCAATCAATGGCAGGCCATCATGACTGATAGGATCAACTGGAGGAGGATCTGTGAGTCAGCTTTGACCTGCAAAAGGCTGTTGAGTTTCTGAAGAAAAAATATATTAACAACTGCAAGAGAAATAAATTTAAAATGTCAAATGTTAATTTGATTGTTATTAGATTAGAATATTGTAATTTTTTATTTTGTTCATCTATAAATTGTTTAAACTTAAATATTATGCAAAGATCTTCATTTCCTATGGAAAGTAAAACCTCTTTCTTTCAGTTTTTAAAAGCAAAAAATAAAATAAAATAAAGCTAGTATCTTTTAATAAAATCTAAAAGAAGCTCAATCTTCTGAGTATTTTTTTTTTACATTCCAAGTGTTTTTAACTATTGTATTTTTACAGAATTCTTTGTTTCTTCAAAATTTTGGTTCATTTATTTTCAGATTGCACCCACTGAAATTATTTCTGAAGCCACAAAAACTTCAGAAGCTTCTCAAGTATTGAGACATTTTGTATTGCCTGATGGACAAGTGATTGGTGTTTGGTCACAAATTGATAGCTCAGAAAAATCTATGAATGAGCAACTTGTTCAGAATTGTTTACCTGGTAATTTAATTATTGTACAAAATCCTGATGGAACTCTACAAGTGCCTAATAATCAAAACCTTACACTAGAAACTCTGCAGACTTTTGTATCGGTTGATACAGGGCAAAATACTCAGACCTTTACCACAGTTCATATGTAAATTTTTACATTTTTATTTATTTGCAAAATTTTTATTCACATCAGTTTTGTATCTACTGTTTTTAGCAATGTATATTTGATGATCATGTTTTTAGATTATATGTGTTTTAATTCATCTTTATAAATATTTATAGAAGAAATAATGTACTTTTTATATTGCATCCAAGGAAAAAAATCCTTACTCAAAGTTGTATCTGTAAATATGAAATATATTACAGAGTTCACAAAAAATTAAATGTTTGTTAATTTTTATAATATATATATATTGTATAATATTGGCAATAAGTTATTTTTAATATTCATCTGTTTTTTATTCCTACTGTATTATCTCCATTTAAAGCAGTGTTGCTGATTGAATACACATTTATTTCTTAATGCTCTTTTTGGAAATTGTTCAGAGTGTATTCATTTTCTCATGGTATATTTACTATACTGTCCATTATGCTAAACTATATAGCCACATCCAAGGATACAGTGAAAAAATTTTCATGAGGAAGACATTGTGGTTCTCCTACTTTTTAAATCATATTTCAAAATTAGCTTCAAATTTCATTGTTTCTTTTCTAGGTGATAAGAATGTGTATGTGAGTACAGGATTTCAAGTATTAATTTTTTTCTGAAAAGTATATATGAAAATAAAAATTTATTTATACAAAAAGTGATCTACTTAAAACTTTAGAATACAGTAATCCTTATGGGAGAGGTCACAACTCCAACATCCTGATCATCGCTACACCACTGGTTTTAGCTGTTTTTGTAGAAATATTTAAAAAAAATTATGCAATCAAATTTTATTTGAATTATAACAAATACATAACATTACAAAACTTTATTGAAGCAATTAAATACATTACTGAAAAAAAGTATGAGAGCACCTGAGGATCATTTTTCTTTGGAAAGTATTCAAAATTTCACTTTCCCCATTTTATTAAATTCATTATATAATGTAACTATTTTACTTCAAACAGTTATTCAGCATTTCAATTAAATAATATAATTTTTTATATTTGGTAAAAATGCTTTTGTTTTTGGCATTTTTTGGCTTGTAAAATTATTTTTGATACATAAATCATTAATAATAACCATTTCCTAGTCCATGATTCTATATGAAGAGTTTTTCCCTAAAGCTTCCTGTCTTCAATATTTCTCAATATTTTTTACTAGATTTAAGTTAACATTTTCTATTTAAATTATGAATTTGTAGTGTTTTTGGAGCTAAGAAAAGGGCATTATCTTGTTGATATCTTAACATTTTATGTCATAATATGATAAGTAAATAAAGGCACCAAGTATTTTGGACATGTATTATGAGAATTGAAACTAGTCTACATGTTTTTTTACATTATCTGACATAAAAAGAAATACAAATTTGGCTCATTTGGGAAATTGTTAGTGCAAAGATAAATTTGTGTCAAATCTGAAGATCTAATTACGAGAGTCAAATTTTTCATGTACTTTTATATTTAAATTAAAGTTAATTTATTATAGAATTGACTTTAAGTTTGTACGATGTATCTTTCATTAAATATAATTTACTCAGTTAATAATTATAAACAATTATAGGAACTAAAATTTTATTTTTCTTTATGAAAATGTTTTTATTGATTATTGGAGTATATTGTTTTGAATATAGTTTTATAGAACTTTAAATTATTTACAAAATTTATATTAAAAATTTTTGGAATTTATTTGAAATTAGTTTTAAGGAAGTATTAATATGCTATAATAAAAAAATGCATGAATTTGTTTTTTATTTTTATTAGTCATCATTTTTATTATTGTATGTGTTTTATTTTAATGTATATTTAATTTTTAGGTACTTATCAAAATTAAAGGGACCATGCTTTTCCGAGTTGTCACCAACATAAACATAGTCAGGGTTATCTAATATGGTAAATTAACAATAAATGTTTAATTTAATGAGGTTAATCAATTTTTATTTATTCATAATATTAGCAACCAGTATGTGTTGCATTTGTTTCATGGTCCCTGTAAAAGATAAGTGCCAATTTTTATTTGATCTATTGAACTGTTTTTGAAATGTTGTGAATTATTTGTTTTTAAAAATCATATTTTCATTTTTTAATGTTCAAGCAAGCATGTTATGGGGAAGATATATATAGTTTATTAAACGTATTTTTATGAAATTGAGAAAATTTTCATGTTTATTCAGTAGGATCGCATCATAGTTCCTACTTAATAACATGGCTATTGAATTTGTTGAGAAAACTTGCATTTTGATTAGATTTTGTTATTTATTATTTTATTATTATTGAGTTAAATGTTTTTGTGTAAACTTTGATTTTGGCAAAAAATCATTTGATAAATTTTTTTCCCCTTAAAAAGATAAAGTGCATTTTAATAAAAAAAAATATTGTATTGTTACTATTTTGTGTTTTTCTTAATTTAAATTTGAATATTTTTCATACAAATATTTTTTTTTTCATTTTATGTCAGCAATAAATTTCCTTTCAAAGCAATACATTTTTCTTCCATTTGATATAAAAATGAATTCTATTGAAAGTATTAATTTTTTTTGTTTTGTTCAAAGGTTTGACAATGTTGATGTCCTTTTTTTTACATATATGCTTTTCCCTCTGATTTTCTTTCTTTCTTTTTTCTGAAATTAAAATAAAAATTAATATTTTAACATGCTAATACAAAATCATTTGATTTTGGTAATATTATAGACATCTTATTTTTAATTGTATGATGAAAAAATGGTACATATATATTAAGCTCATGCCATTGACGACCTTTGGCAAATTTAAAAATTTTTTTGCAATTTGACTTAGGATGATGTCAAATAGATTGCCATAACTCATAAATTCTTTTGCGATTAATTGTGGCACGTAGTTAATACGTAGTAGGGCCAAGGACATCTTAAGACCCTTTGAGGCTCTGGGCCCCTACGCAAAAGTTGGCCCTACCTAGACAATACATAGCATATATTGTCAAATACTCGTAACGGTAATTTGAAACTAATATATGTGCATGATTCACAATCTGTAGAACCTAAGCACAAACCGGCTCGACCAGTGGTCACATTTCGACTAAATGAGTTGAATGATTGTTTATGGTATTAAGCCTAGGCCTAGACATGAAACAACGGTCATCACATAATAATACAGATCTTGCCACTTTTGCCAGTTGGCATGCAGTTTGAAATTCCCTGTTTTTTGGAAGATATGTACAAAAATAATATTTGACCATTAAAATTATCAGGATCATGATCTTATTAAGACAGAGTCGAGAAACGAAATGAGGCCCCCTCTTAGGGAGAGGCCCGGGCCCAGTTGGCCCATGCCTTAAGACGTCCCTGAGTAGGATTCAAAAGTTCCCGGACTGAGTCTATAGCTTGGAAAATATTACCAATTAAATAGCTGAAACACGTCCCCTTCGAAAATAAGACCTTTGAATAACCACACTTTTACCATCGCTTGTAAAGGTCATCGAAACATTTCTGGTATCCCTTTTTAGCCATGTTCTTTAATTCAGCCTGCGATGCACTTTTAACTTCATCTGCAGATTGAAATCGATGTCCTTGCAGCGAAGTGCCAGTTTAGGAAATAATGCTGATGTCGCTTGGGGGTGAGGCCGAGGATATCCCAACTGATTCTGCTATTTGCGCTATTGTTTGAAGCCTGATCTTACGTACCGCGCAGAAACTTTTCAGTGGCGCGGGAAGTCTGTGGACATCAGAGCGCGTTTGTCGTCTTTGACACTTTCCCTACCTTCTGTAAAATGTCGATGCCACTCAAATGCTTGCATTCACGAAAATGCATCACTGCTCTACACATGCTTCAACATTTCGTAAGTTCCCGTAGCACTCTTTCGCTAACGAACACAAAGTTTGATATTCATTCTCAGCTCAACAAACGCAATTTCTTTTAATCGCCCGACAACTAAATACATCCCGCCTAACAAAATACGAAGACTTAGAAAGCCACCGACCACCGTTGCGACCCACCAATCACGTGATTTGGGACAAATTTTTTTTTTTAGAAAAGTGGAAGAATGCAGTAACACACAGAAATGTTATCATAGTTTCTCTAGTGCAAACATTTTTCACGTTATAGGCTCAGTCCGAAAACTTTTGAGTGGCCGCTGTAGCCAAGTGGTCTAGGCATCGGATTATGGCTCGCGTGTCATGAGTTCGATTCCAGTACCACTGAAGACCCGCCGTGTAGGGGAGCGATGACCGTTAAATCTGTGGACAGCTCAAACGTCCTTCCGTTGGTGTGGTGTGGTAGTTAGGAGAGGGGGGTGCCAGCTCAGGTGTCGTCCTCGTCATTTGACCATGGTTCAAAATTATGAGGTCCGTCGCCAAAAGCCCTCGTGTTGCTAAACAGTACGACGTTAATATTCACTCACCGGGGAACTTTTGAATCCTACCTCCTATTTGGCAAAAAATCACTGGCATGGGTTTGATTTGTAGGTACCAAAAAAAAAAACATGGCAATTATAATTATGAAGAAATATTATAGTTACCTCAATAACATATCCAAAACACTGATTCCATGGTTATTTAAATTTCATGGTGAATGTTCATCACTGAGGTACGAATAGATTTGCAGAAATTTCATCTGGTGCCTTGATGAAAAACGGCATGAATGGGCCAAGAGTTAATTAATAAACCAAATTATATTGTGTGTAGGTTCTCACAACAGTTCAGTTAATTTTTCTGTCGAAGTAAAACAACTTGTCAGTAATCATTCCTTCAAATTTAATGGGTGCGTTAACCTAATGGTCAAGGTCATAGACTCATGGGAGGTGTGTAATGAATTTGAGCTTTATGCCATTGAAGACAAGCAGTGTGCACGGGGGCCGATGCACGTTAAATCATTCGAGGTTCACCCATTGGTGGGGTGTGGAATTTTGAAAAAACGGGTACCAGTGCATCACTTAACCATGGCTCAATATTGCCAGGTCACCAGTAACTCCCGTGTTGTTTTATAGTGCGACGTTTAAAAAAACACACCCTCCTTCAAATTTATTTTTAGCTCTTTTGTGATAGTAATAAAAACATCTATTTTTTCGGACCCTAGAACAAACACTTTGAAAGATCTCATATATCATTGACATACGCACATCATGTTGGACAAAATAAAGGAACTTGTATTTCTCTTACTTTGAGATCTGAGGATTTTATCTCTTTTAAGAAATATAAAAATTATAAATAATTTAATCTACATAAACTTAAGTTGTTTTCCCCCCCTCGAATATCGTTTCTACTCTTTTCACTTCATTTAAGAAAAATGTACAGAAAATGGAAATTTTTAAGGTTTTTAAATAGAAAAGTAATTCACGCACTTTCTCTCTCTCATTTTTTGCTTCATAAGTGAAATAGTTTCAGTTATTAACTATATCTTTTCTTATTAAGTTTCATATAATCATTTCGCGGTATCAGTAATTAAACCTTAACTCATGTTATTCTCAGAAAAATGTGTTCGAAGATGGTGAAATACGAAGAATGTTATTTTCCGTCAAAGAAATCTGTCATTACCTTCTCAAGGTAATCAGTTGCGTTGTCTTTTACTCGTTGATGGTGATCAGAAATCTTTGACAAGGCGGCCTTTAGCTCCAAAATGGTTCTCGAAGCGGGAAGGGAGATACAGTTGCTCTCCTGAGAGCGCCCCAGACATACTCTGCATAAAGGCTTGGAGATCTGGCAGACCAATCCATAGGGCGAACAACCTCACATTTTCCAAATAATCGTCGACGATTTGAGCCCCATATATATGAGCGTTATCGTCTATTAAAAGGAACACAAAACCAACTGCGCTGTTGAAAAGTTGAACAAAGGTTCTGAGACAGGGATGGTGAACCAGTGGCACGCGTGCTATTGATGGCACATTATTTTGGGCACCACCGATCAAAACAGTTTGTATTTTAGTTCAAAATAATAAAGTTCACTATGAAGCATTTCGATCAAGCTGACGCGATGCTGCGAGGAGCACATGGGTTTGTTATTTCTCTTGCTTTAGTTACGTTCTGGACAGCAACTGCTAATGATGCCAAGTTTGTCAACGCATAGCATAGTTAATTTCGTTGACACAACTGTATTTTAAGGTTAAATTGTGTTATATTTACGACTTTTAACCGTAAATTAACATGGTTAGTTCAGCAAAAAAAAAAAAAAAAAAAAAAAAAAAACCAAGTGCAAGAAATGTGTAATGGAGAATTTCAGACCTAGCGGACCGAGAAACATGGCATGATTAATAAAGGCGACCAAACGGCGTGTGTTTTATGTTCTGGAACAGTTGTATTTAGAACATTGTCTGTAAAACGGATTTCAGACACATTTAACTGTTTGAAGAAGCAGGCTCATGCTATTTTAACTATATTTTCATCTACCTATGCCTACGAGTCATTATTTTCAGAAATGAATAACATTAAAAACCGTTTGGCAGATGACTCCAATTCAGCATGCATTCTGCTAAAAGTAACATCGTACAATCCTAATATAAGTTATTTGTCACATAATCTTCAACAAAGTCACACTAATGTTACTTTAATTTGAATTACACGTTTTACTAAAACATTTACTACTATAAAGTGCAAAGTGTATTTTTTTCGTAGAAAATAAAAAGTTCATAGTATTTATTTTATTATTTTCTCTATAACCCACAAATCAAAATTATTTAACGGCACGTCTATACCTCATCAAACATTTCTTTAGAAAAATGTGACACATTGATCCATAAAGGTTCGCCGCCCCTTCTTTCTCTATATCCCCTATCAGTCAGAGAGCTTTTGTCAAACTCATGCATGGGTGTGCACCGTCCAGCACAAAATCTGCTCAAACCAATAAACTTCTACCATCGTAGTAAACTTTTTCCTGTTACAGGAAAAATGGCATCATGTTCCAGGGTCTCTCCAGATACATTGCGTTGAAATCCGGTATCCATACAGAATCTTGACTCGTTTGTGAAAGGAACGGTTCTCTACTGAAATCTAGTCCAAGGTACATGTTGTCTGCATTGGGCTTCCTCTCTCTTGTGTACTGTAGTCAGAGACGTCTTAAAGCATGGGTCCAGGGCCTCACCCTCGTTGGAACCTCGTTTTGTTCTCGACTCTGTCGTAATAAGATAATGATCTGGATAATTTTAATGGTCTAATTTTATTTCCCTAGATATTTTGCGAAAACAGGGAATTTCACACTACATGTCAATTGGCAAAAGTGGTTAGATTGTGTTATGTGAAGACCGTTGTCCATATCTAGGCCTAGGATTAATACCATAAGCAATCATTCAGTTCATTTAGTCGAAATGAAGCCTCGGTCGAGCCGGTTTGTGCTTCGGTTTTTGAGATTTGTGAGAGTCGCGTACATTTGTTTCAAATTACCGTTTGAACGAGTATTTGACACAGGGGTGTAGCTACTGCCATATCAGCCCTATCAATGAAATGCCCCCCCCCCCGCCAAGCCACAAGGGTCTCAACATGTGTAAGTAAAAAATCATAAAGGGCGCCAAGGATGCCTCCGAGGAATTTTGATACAGGGCCCTTTCAGGACTACCTACGTCAATGATTTGACATAACGTGCTATATACTGTCTACTTCAAAAGATCTCAGGCAGGGCCCCATAAGAGAAGACTCTCGTGGTCTTAGGCCCTGACGTTAGCCATCCCCCGTAATGGTTTCATTTGATTTTAGCAGCTTATAATATACTACATATACACCTGGTAAAAGTGGCAAGTCTGTATTATTATGCGATGACCGTTGCTCCTATTTATATCTAGGCTCAATACCATAAACAATCATTCAACTCATTTAGTCGAAATGCAGTCATCCGTCGAGCAAGTTTGTGCTTATGTTTTTGAGATTTTGAGTCGTGCACATTTGTTTCAAATTACTGTTTGTACGAGTATTTGACAATGCATGATATATACTGTCTACTTTTTAAAGATTTCAGGTAGATCTACTTTTGCATAGGGGCCCAAGGCCACAAAATATCTTAAGATTTCTCTAGACCCAGGGCTTCAAAGAGTCTTAAGATTTCCCTGACTGTAGTGAGTGGATGAAAGCAAAGATTCTTCTGAAATACAGTTTTCTTAGGTGAAGCCTTCGGCTTACTATAGACTGTGAAGCTCGGGCTCCAGTGGCTGCTCTCAGCTCACGTGAGAGCTAAGAACGTGTAACAGTTCTGTGTTACCGCACTTAAAAGACAGAATAACGAATTTTCGTTCATCGTTGTTGATCTTGGTAGACTTTGTCCTAATAGTATATGAATCCAGTGCCCTGAAACATTTCCAACAAACTACAGATACTATTACATTAAGCTCTGTAACTACCTGCACTTCTTAGTATTTTTAATTGTCCTGCCTCCAATCTACTGACAATTCTCCGTCTCATTTCATCATCCATTATTTTGTGGCTATTCATTTTACCTGAGACCTTATTCAATTTACCAAAGTCTTACGAACAAAAAAAGGAAAATGTCGTGATGGAGTATGAACACGCATATCACCAACGACCTTTGTTGCCTTTATAATCTCTCCTCACATACAGCTCTACAGACACGCATGTATATGCTGCCGCATTCGGCTCTGAACATTTGCATAATCTCTCGAGTACATAATTAGTATCTTTGATTATATACTTTTTGTAAAAATAGACAAAACCCACCTTTTCTCTTAATTTTGCACACGACCGTATAATATATTTTAAAGATTCTTGAAGTTTAATTATAAGTGCAGACAGAGGTGTTACACAAAGGTTAGGATAGGGGTTTCAGTTTTTTAATTTTTAGCTTAAAGGTTACGTCTTTGTACTTTATCCACGTGTTTTTTAATATGTTCCTCTCTCCCTATAAAAGTATGCGCTATTGCATACACACAGAAATCCAGTAATCGTGATTTCGAGCAAATATTTTTCTTGATTATACATTAAAATGTAATTTAAAGATGGGGGGGGGATTGAAAAATCTGTCATGGAAAAAGGCTAAATCTGTTATGAAATTTAAGTTTTTTTTTTAACTAAGATTTTTAGTCTTGAAGTTTATTTAAAATTATTTCGTTGATTATTTTAATCCAGATCTCCATTTACGGGATGATCAGAAATATATATGTTTGCACCCTTGATCAGTGCTGGTTTAAGCTTATTTCGGGCACTGGACACAGAAAATCTACAAGCCCCCTTGGCACTGAAGGATCGAACTTTATAACCAGAAATCTGGTTAAGTCCAGCTTATCCCTGGACGCCCAATGGATAAACCGGCATTGCCCTTGATCAAAGGTAAGAAGTTCTTGGCGACTTTTGAAAGGAAGGTTCTGCGAACCATATTTGGTGCTGTTCTCGATAATAATAGCTGGAGAAAAAGATATAATTTTGAAATATATAAGATTTTTAATAATGATGATATTATTCAGACCATAAAACTAAGTAGAATGAGATGGACAGGGTCTAAATGAGCCCAGAATGAACAGCATTGAAAATTTTTAATGCAACTCCCTCTAATAGCAGACCAAAGGGAAGGCCCGAAAGGAGATGGAAAGACTGTGTGGATGAGTACTTTGCCATTCTAAAAGTGAAGAACTGGAGATCAATTGTTAGGAGAAGGGCAGAATGGAAAAAACTGCTGAGGGAGGCTCAGGCCCACAAAGGGCTGTCATGCCAGTGCTGCTGATGATGATCAAAGGTAAATCCCCCCCCCCCCCATTTTGAAATGTTATTGTACAATGCTCAAATAAATATTGGCTCATTTTATTTGTGAAATAATGCAATAAAAAACTGGATATTTAAATTTAAGATCTTTGTAAATTGTGAGTTTTTTGGTTAGTCATTTCTTCTTGACAGCATCCGAGCCTTTAACGGGCCTGAGTTTAGCTTGTAAAATATTACACATGATTTATCATTTCGGAACTTATGTAAGGGATTACCACTACAAAAATAGTGCTTTTCCAAGTTAAAAAAATTATTTTTAAAAGGATTCCCCTTTATGATGGTAGGTTTTTAAAAATATTTTGTGATGGATGCTATATTCAGTATACTTGCCTATTACTAAAACACATTGGCACATTATATATTAAATCTTACTTAGGTGATTAAAAAAGCATTCAATTGACAATGTTTTGGAAAGTACAACCAAAATCAAATTATAAAATTGTCATGACAATTTCTTGATAAAAAAAAAATGAAAATGGTAAATATATCTCAGAAATAAAAAGTAATCACAAAGCTTATATCTTTAAATAATTCATTTGCTTATACTGTAAAGGAATCCAAATATTCGTGCAGTAGTCCCGCGAAAAAATAACGTCTAGAAAGACGTTATCAACTGATCCAAACAGTGCCCTCAATCACACCTAAAAGTAGCATTTCCAAAGGTATTTTCTGTTACAAAATTTTTAAAAAATAATTAATTTTTGCTTTTATCTACCATTTGTCTGAAGCTAGTTACGTACTTTTTTTAGAACTCTATGTAAACAAAGTATTAAAGTGAAAGATATTAATAGTAATATCCTTAAAAGAACACTTTTAAATTTAAAATAACGCTTAATTAGTATGCTCATATTCAACCTTTTTTTGACGAATTTGAAATGGTTTTCTTCAATAGAAACTTGAATTCCAAAGAAAATATATTTTAAGATATGCTTTTTAGTGTTCCCTTAAAAATGTAGTTCATTTAATTAAAAACAAGTTACAGATCAAATTAACGACAAATTAATACTAAATAGTTAATGTGAATTTCATTTTGGCATTTTATCCCAGAAATCTAATAGAATATATATTCCACATGTCAAAAAATATTGTTTAGCGAAGAAATTTGAAAGATGAGAAAAAATAAAATCGAAGAATCCTATAGGAGGGGGGGGGGGAACAAATAATCCGTAAAATGTAATTCTGTAATTGACAAATCAAACATTTGTAATTGTAACTGCCAACTTCTGAAGGTTATTGACTTTTATATTCATAATGATGTAATTGGATGAAAAAATCATGCCAATCTAGTGTTTTGTAATTTCTATCTTATCTTTATCTTTTATTTTAATCAAGTACATTGAACATAAAAACACTTTTCCGTCTGTTTGAATAAAAGTTATTGAACTTAAACACTTTCTTCAATTGATAACACTCATTGTTTTCTCTTTGTAAAAAAATATCCGTTTCATAGCTCTGATTTTTTAGAAAAGATTTTTAAATTACAACCAGAAAGAAGCTATTTTCGTCAACCTTTCTCTTTAATCAAGATTTAAAGTTAAAATGTTGGAGAGGAATAAAAGAAGTTTTGTTAGTAATTCTTTTTTTTCCCTTTCAAATTTAGGGCTTACATACAGCTGTATTTTTAATATTTGAAGTACTTTTATAGAAAATTCCAACTAAAGAGTATAAATATTAACTATATCTTTGTTAGAAATAATTTTTTAGTAATATTCACACGTTTAACAAAGCTGGATTAACCTTTAAGCAAAATTAACAAGTACTTTAGGACGGTTAAAGTGTAGATTGCGGGGGATGGGGAGCTTTGGATTTGGAGATTTTTCTTTGGATTCGGCGATTTTTATCTAGATGTCATAGATAGCTTAGCTATCGAATCCGGCTGCCTAAAACACCTATCGCTAAATGAAGTATCTTGGGGAACGATTTCAGTCGCCAAAAAAAATTTACATCGCCAAGAGCCCCTAATCTACACTTAAACCCCTTAGGATATCAAAGAAAGGGGATACCACACACAAAGACGCTGTCCATAACATTTCCTTTTCAAAACATATGCTATTTTTTCATGTTCACAAATAAATTTATATTTCTTTTTTTTCTCTCTCGATACATATTTTCTTCAAAACCATTTTCAATAAGTTTTAATTTTTTTAAAAATTGTTTTCCATGTACAAAATGTACTGAGAATCAGTGAAAAAAATTAAAATTATTTCTGTGTTGGGAAAATCTCATTTTATTATCTATGTCCTTACAGTCACTGCTGGCAACATTTTCTTCTGTGCATACATGAATTTGGGAGAATTAATGAAATGGACAATACTCGCGCTTAAGCAAAGATTCAGCTTCAACAGAAGTAACAAAAGCGCCTTCCTCATTTCATAATATGCGAAAAAAAGGAGAGTTGGAATGACCCTGATATAAAATCACCTTTTTTTTTGAAGAATGTATTAATTGCTTTAATTTTAAATCGGTGCTGTTTATTTAATTTCCTATACATATACAAATCATATAAAAGCAAAGTGATGAATTTTCATTACTTTAAAATAAAAAAAAATGTTGTCATGTCTTTATTTTCAAAATTTTTTTGTATTTCTTGAAAACTTAAAACAATATACAAATATTTTGACAATGCATAAAATAAAATATAGACTTATTATATTTATTTTCTTATAAAGCATTGTAGTAAAAATAATATTAAATTCCATGCAATGGAGCACACAGGAGTTTTTCAAGAAGGGGAGGGGGCAGGGTTGAAAAAATCCACCCTTCTCGTATAATACCCCAATACACCGCCAAACGTATTCTTTTGATTTTGTCGATTTTCGAGAACAAAAAAACAGCAAAAAAGTATTGAATGAATAATTGGCATTAACTAATAAAATTAATTATCAATAACAAATACTTAATAAAATTTTATGTAATATATACATAAGATTATAATCAATTAAAAAAATCAAGGACTGTGGGGGTTCCGGACCTGTGGGGGTTCAAGCTTATCTCTTAGCCGTTTACGGCATCGGTTTTAGTCGTCTAAGAGCTCTCTCACAGTACGTCTCGTTGGTGACCAATTCTTTCTAAAATTTTGTCTGCACCGTCCATTCGTTTAGCTTTTTGCTGCTTAATTTGTGGTTTATAATTGGACAACATTACACAATACTGTAAGTAATATTCTTCAATTGTTCTAATATAATAATAATAAAGTAATTATTAACCCTATATTTGCATCTTGTCAAACACAAAAGAAACAAGGAAAGGATTAAAAAGCTTGTTTATATCGCTTGAAGATAAAATCCAAATTTTAAATCGTTTAGAAGGCGGGGACAAAATATCGTCTGTTGCAAAATCAAAAAATTTGAATGAATCTACAATTCCAACCTTAAAGAAAAATGCAGATAATATAAGGAAAACTGTGGCAGATGGCTGTCCGTTAGGTGCGAAACGTGTTACTCGCATACGAAATTCTAATATGGTTAAAATTGAACGGGCGTTAATGATCTGGTTGGAAGACTGTATAGCCAAAAAGATTCCTATCAGTGGAAATCTTATCAAGCAGAAAGCACTTAAAATCTACGAACATTTAAGGAATATTGGGAATTCTTATGCAGGACTAGAAAATCATTTGTTTGTCGCGAGTAAAGGATGATTTGAAAAACTAAAAAAAAAAAAAGGTACACATTGCACAATATTAAGTTTCAAGGAGAACAGGCCTCAGCAGATGCTGAGGCTGCCGAAAGTTATAAGCTGGAATTAGCAAGAATTATCATTGAAGGAGGTTATTCACCTGATCAGATTTTTAACGCCGATGAGACGGCATTATATTGGAAAAAAAACTACCATCTATAGGACCTTCATTTCGAAAAATCAAAGGCGTGCTCAGGGGTTTAAACCTTCAAAAGAACGTTTCACCCTTCATGTGTGTAGCAATCTATCAGGGAGCCTGATGATATAAAACCAATGATAATAAATCGTTCTTCAACTCCCCGTGTGATGAAAAACATTAATAAGACCCAATTGCCTGTATTCTGGTGATCTAATAAGAAAGCTTGGATGACTCAAGATTTATTTAAGGATTGGTTTTATAATTGTTTTATTCCGGCAGTAGAAACCTATACGATGGAAAAAATTTGTATTTCAAAGTTCTATTGGATCTTGATAACGCTGGTTGCCACAACATAGAACTGGATCATCCAAATGTGAAAATTGTCTTTCTTCCTCCTAACTGCACGTCATTAATACAACCTTTTGACCAAGGAGTCATTCAAACGTTAAAAATGTACTACACATGACAACTTTTCCAAACCATTTTCGACAGATTAGAAAATAGTGAAAATAAAACTCTTACTCAAGTGTGGATGGAATTTTCATTTTAGATTGTATTAGAACCGTGTCATCATCGGCTTGCGCGGAAATTAAACCATCAACGCTTAATGCGTGTTGGAAACCACTTTTACCTCAAATGGTTCAAGCAATACAAGATGATTCTACAATTTCACTACCAGTTACAGAAATAGTAAACATTGCTTCTCGTTTCCGCGATGAAGAATTTGCAGTAAACCATCAGGATATAAAAAACTTGTACTCGGGGAAGAAACTTTAGATGAGGAAGAACTGATGGAATTAATTGATGTGCCCACCTCAAATGCATTGGTAAACGAAAATAAGGAAAATGAATGGGTGCCAAATCTCGATTTACAAGATGTGAAAAAAAGGCCAAATTTGGCTAAAGAATTAGAGCCTCATTTCATTCAAACTGATCATTCGACGGTGCGCAGCGCAAAGTTTAAAAGAGAGTTAAGAAATTGCTTAGCTCCCTATAGAGAGATTTTAGTGGAGTTAGAAAAAAAAAAGCTACAATCGAAAACCAATGTGAAGATGAATCAAGTGAGGAAGACATTTTGCCTATTAAAAGAAGGCGAGTTAGGCGACTCATATCCGACAGCGAGGATGAGTGTTGAAAAAAAGATTACATAATTTTACAAAAGTCTTTCTTGTTTTTGTAGAAAAACAGTTTAGTTTAGTTTTCGTTTCATTTTTTTTTATCATTTCCTTATATGAACTCTTCAATTCAATAAAAATAATTTATAATTTATCTTGTCTTTTATACTATCTTGTGATTTGTACTAATTCTGAGTTTCTTATAGCGCGGTTTCCATACAACGCGCTACGAATTAGCCTGGTTTGTACGGTTAAATCCGAGTTTCTTATAGCGCGGTTTCCATATAACGCGGTACGCACTCAACGCGTTATAGGAGGGTTGACTGTATTCAATTTTTGAAACAAATCAAGCATTTAACTAATTTTTCTATAAATATTTTGGATTGCCGTAGGAAAAAGACCTTAATCGTTTGCACAATTGGAATGCCCATGTGCCTACATTTCGTCAATTATGATTAATCTATTCAAAAAGAACAAAAGTCTAGGCAACGTAGAACAAATGGCATCGAAGTGGCAGTTTTTGATTCTTAATTTGAAAAATGAGGAAAGTTTGCTTCCTAACAATACTTGAGTTTTCCATTGCGTGCAAATGACAGAATACTGCTTTAGTCACTCTGTGTATGCTTAGATTTTCATTATTCTACTTCAGAATTGTGCTCTGGCGGTTCATTTTAGAAGTAAGTGATGTTCTTTGTGAAAATTCTTTTCTTTGGTGTTAGAAATTATTTTGAAATTTCAGACAAGATTTCTGATATATTTTTGCATCTATAGTTGTCGAATCTTCTTTAAGATATTTTGTTGTTGTTTTTTTACCATTTAGCCAGTTTGAACTTTGTAAAACATGTAATTGTGTATGGATATTCTAGATTAATTCAGTTTTAGACATGGTATTTCATAGAATCGCTGCTGCTAAAGATTTAATTTTTGTTAGACATTATGTTTCTTAAAGCTCTTTTTAATTTTCCAGTTAATATTAATTATTTCGTATTTTAAGAAAAGCCTTGAAAAGGTTTAAATCACAAGAAATTCAAGTTTTAAGGACATACTTGAGGTTAAGTCGAAACCGTGCTTTTGCAAAAGCATTCATAAATAATTTTTTAATATATTATTTGATATCACTTGAATTAGAATAGATATATGAAATTGTTTTTAGAGTATCATACAACAAAAATTATTTAAATGCAATTTTTTAGTCAAAAATCCAAGAAAAAATGACATACATTCAAAACATTCTTCTTTTTTTGAAAAATTGTTCTATAGTAATATATTTTGCCTTTGTTACTAAGACTTATGAACAGAGCCTGGTCACCCATCCGGTATAGTGGTTTACGAAGCTAACTGCTGTGCCGGGTTCGAGTCCCGGAGAAGGCATGGATGTTTGTAAGTGTATAGTGCCTTCGTGGCATGGGGGAACTCTAAATGGCCATCGAGCCGCATGTCCTCTCGTGAGGTTGGTGGAAGGGGAATAGAGGTGGATGGCCCCTGACCACTCCCAGGGTGATCTCCCTCAAAATTGGAGTGGAACCGAGCCAAATCGTACTGTCACCTGCATAGTGCTCAAAGCTACGGCTAACGACAGGCGTACAATCTAGTCCGATGCCATGATGTATTTCGTGGGCCTCGATCTGACTACGTCAGATAGGTGGCATTAGCAACAACAAAAACAACAGAGCCTGAACTGGGATTTTTGAAATCTCTAATTTAGGAATGGATTTATTCATATTTTAATTTATCAAGTGAAATTTAAAAAAAAACACCTGTTACTATTTTAATTGATCGTAATTCTGAAAGTAATGTGAATTTTTCAAAATTCTAGTTCAGGCTGCGTGTGTATAGGCAAAAATATTATTATTAAAGAAGAAGATTTTATATAAAAAGAGAATGTTTTGAAAATAGGTCATTCTTCCTTCCTTTTTTAACAAAAAAAAAAATTGCTTTTAAATAATTTTTTTCATGTAATAATATTCTTATAACAATTTAATATGTATATTTTAATTCAACTGACACTAACTATCAAAAACTTGTTAATTTATACGTTTTTTTCAAAATAGCGCTTACGAACTTAGTCGAAATCAAGACTTATATAAAGAAAGAATCAAAATTATGAGAATTTTTTTATCAATATATATATATATATATATGTAGAATCCAGGCCGATTTCTTGTTGATATTTCGTATGTAGATTTTTTGATGGGGATTTCTGGATACAGATAACTACAACTTCTTTGGTTTTAATCTTTTATTCAAGTTCACAAATATGTGATATTCAAGCTCATTTAGAACAATTAACGAATATGCACGAACACAAACACATAAGCGAAAGTAGGCGGTGACAATGACATGCTGTTGGCGAGCAGAAAAAGAATAATGAGAGAGAGCACCCAGCGCTCTGAGTTTTTATACCGTGGCGGTAAAGGTCGTGCGACTCCTTTCTAACAGGAGTCGTGATTGATTGCAAATGCGCGCGAGCAATTAGATTACGATTAAGATTATCCTATTAGTCTCGTACCAAAGAATTAGAAAATAACGGAGTTAAGTTAGAGTGCTAGAGGAAGTCATAACACACACACACACACACAACACACACACACACACACACACACACACACACACACACACACACACACACACACACACACACACACACACACACACACACACACACACACACACACAACACACACACACACACACACACACACACACACACACACACACACACACACACACACACACACACACACACACACACACACACACACACACAACACACACACACACACACACACACACACACACATATATATATCGTTAGTGATTAATTATTGCTAGTGACAAAAGTTATTTAAATCGAAATATTTGTCAGTCATCGTATCTTTCTTCGTATTTTTTTAACGAAAGATATATACTTCTTTTAAATGGCTCTTTATTTTGATAAAATTAATTTTTTTTTTATAAAATGAATTCTGTTCAGTTTTTAAATAGGTTTTTGCAATATAAATTCATTTGAGAACTACAAAATTTAAAATAATATTTTTTTTTTATCGCAAAGAAATAAACCACACGCGAATTTGTTTTATTTTGATGAACTACTTTATAAAATTTATCAGTCAAAAAAGTAGTTACAATATTTTTATCGGAAAAATAATTAGTTCTACCTACTCCCGATTTTTTCCCTTCCTATATTAAGGATGGAACTCCAAAACCAATGAGTCAAATTCTTTATGCAAAAATATAAATAAAAAATCTTTTGAAAAATATTATTTTAAGTTTTAAATCACAGGAGCGGTAAAAATTTGTCTGAAAAAAGAACAAAACATTTTAAGAAGTCAAATATTTTTCAAATAAAATTATAACTTTTATTTGTAATATTTTCAATAAAACAAAGACCTATTAGAGATCATTTATATATTGAACTTCACGAAGACAAAACAAAATGTTAAACTTAAAACACAGAGTCTAGTATCAGTGTTTGCTTAAGGTTTTATATGATAGGGTACACGCACGTATATACGTTCACACACTCACACGCACTTCATTAGTAAGCCTTTTTACTATACGAAGATAAGCCTAACTAGACTTTCCTAGTATTTCTAGTTCGTTGGATCATTATTAGTGTTATTATCATGCGTAATATACACAGATGCATGTTGAATGCCGTTAAATTGGTATTTCTTTTTTAAATGTAAACAATAGGAATATGAAATAAATAAAAATGGTACGGAAAGTTTTAGTTAATTTGTGATATAAAAAAAAAAACGTTCATTTTATTCTCTTAGAAACCAGTGTTTAACAAGTTCGAAATGAAATGAACAGATTTTCCTACAAAGTGGAACAAATAAAATCCTCTCTCAGTGTATTTTAATCCTCAAATATTACCATAGATTCTTTCTGGAAAATTTTGCATATTTTTCTGCATGTATCAATAGTAAAATCAGGATGGATTTACATTACAATCGCTTTTCAATGACAAATGGAATAAATATATTCTAATGATTAATGCAGGTAAAATGCTGATATTCCCACACCTGTTTTTATAGAAAAAGATTTAAAATTTAAACTAAGAAAATGAGATTGAATTACATTTTTAGAGCGTCGTGTCTTCTTGCATAAATGTTTGTGATTAAGGTATCCGACTACCCTAAGACTGTGAATTTTTCCAAAAGTTGACAAATTTTTTCATGATTTTATGTTGTAGACCATCTTCTTAGCTTTATAAAAATACCTAGTTTATTATTTTCCGTTCTCTAGAATCCAAACTACAAGTGTTTCAGTAAAAGCAGATGTCATTACTTTAAGCAAGATGTCATACTTTAAAACGCGTTTTGTTCGAATTGTGATTTTTTTTAAATGCTCAAACAGGGGCAGCGATTGCTCAAAAAGTTTCGAAAATAATAAACTGAAATTTTGTGTGTATATTTTGTATAATAGTTGAAGTGTTTTAAGTTTCAGATTTGTCAATCACTGTTTTATTACAAAATTTACAGACCCTTATGTTATTATAATCGCTGTTTTTTTAAAAGCAATCTTATATAACTAAGATAAAGTGCTCTAGTTTTTGTAAAAATTAAAATATCTCTTATTCTGAGGTCATTTAAAAAATGAATAACATAGCAACTCATCAGAATTGAAAAATTGAAAATTTGTTCATAAACTTTTAGTACAGAGTAGGTCCTGCTTATGTTATTTTTTTTTGTCAATTTTTACCAATCCCCCCCCCCTTTTTAGTAACAATCATTTTTTTTATCTTCCTAATTTTAGCATAATTTTTTTAAAAAGTACTAAAAAAAATCTAAAAACCAGAAGAAAAAAAATCCCCATATCTCCATTTAAAAAAAATTGTTGCAAGTATTCGGTTACCTTAAATAAATGATTTACTTTGCTGAATTTTTTCGAGAAATTAAATTTAGAGAATTAAAAAACGAAACTGCATGCAACACATTGATGACATATTTCATGGTTTACTTTTTTGAAGTGAAAACTTCTTTAACGGCGTTGTGCACTTTTTGGTAGGGGAAAATCTTATGGGTTCGCGTCACCGACATGCCACTTGCGCATGCGCAGTGTGCTGTTCGCCTTAGACACTTTTTGGATGGGTGAAATCTCGTGCGTGCGCGTCACCGACGTGCTTATAGCAGTATATCTATAGCTATACAGCTGACGTATAGTGCCGTGTATATCTTATAAGTGAAATTGAATGGATTTAGTGAAAAGTTCAATGTGTAAATACTGTGCATTGTTAAAATAGTGTTTTTGTTTGATTATTATTTGAATCGTTTAATTGAAGAATCATTGTGCAGTACAATAGTGAGTACTAAATAAATATACTAATATTTTTAAGGCAAAAAATAAATAACAGAAAATTATTTTGAATACTCGCATTTATTTTGGCATTTGAAAATTTTAAAAGTTTAAAAGTATTTTAAATCTTCGTATTTATTCTGGCGTTTGAAAATTTTGTATTATTTATTTTCTAATATTTAACCTCTGCAATGCATCACGCAATCCGGATTTGTTTTTCAGAGTGGCTTAGACGTTTTCTTACTACCGTGGTAAAACAGACATCTAGTGGTTCAATCATAATTTTTTCATGGATTTTGAAATTAAAAGTTTTATAAAATCTAATAATAATTCAAGATTAATGTGTTGAAGTTTAAAATATGGTTAAAAATGCAAAATTATAGTTTATTACCTTATATCATTAAGATCTTTAGTTTGAAATAATGAAAACGGTCCCGACTTTAATTTCATTAAATATTTTATTTTATTTAAAAATTTAATATTTCGAAATCATTATTTATTTATTTAAATTGTCAAAAACAAAATATATGCTCTTCTATTTTTTGCAAAATGATTATCTATAATTTTATATCATTTGATTTTATTATTAGAAATTTACGAAAAAATATTATCAGGGAATTAGGGTTATTTTAAATATCCGTTTTTCATATTTGCTTAGATCCTTAACATTTTCTTCTAATTTCTGCTTTGGCAATGACTATTCACAAATCACAGGGAGGTACTTATGATGCTATTGTCTACGAATACGATCGCAAACATCCTAGAGAATTAGTTTACGTAGCTTTAACAAGAGTAACAAGGATTCAAGGTTTATTTTTGGTTACTCAAGAAAATATTAGCAGCAGCTAGAAATTTTGGATTGGTAGAACAGGAACACCTCTAAATGTTTCAGAAACAGATAAACATCGTAAAGGATCAACAAATCATTGAGAGGAACTAACGTTAGAATTGAAAAGGTTACAAAACAATACACTACAATCGGCAGTCTCTATATTTTTCTTCTGTTTACTCTATTGCTAATTTGATGTTGAGAAATATATTAAGGCAGTGGAGGAGGCAAATAGCGAACTGCAAAGAGATTTTGCGGCCCTCCAAGGCCAGAAAACTAAATAGAGAGAAAATGTTTTCTGTATTTGGATCGGCATATATTTGTGAACAAAGTTTTCCTTCTATGAAGATCAATAACAAATGCAAGTTGGCTGAATTAACTAAAATCCGGTGATGAGAATTTCACAGCTAATTAAAAAAAATTGTTGAAAAGTGTGATACGGTACATTTGTATCATTGAGTGAGTGAGTGAATATTAACGTCCCACTGTTTAGCTACACGAGGGCTTTTGACGACTGACCTCGGCATTTTGAACCATGGTCAAGTGACGAGGACGACATCTGAGCTGGCACCCCTCTCTCCTAACTACAACCCCCTCTCCTAACTACCACAACACATAAACGGGAGGACGACAGATTGAGCTCTCAACAGATTTAACGTGCATCGCTCCCTTACACGGCGAGTCTTTAGTGGTACTGGGCTCAAACTCATGTTATGCCAGCCACGATTCGATACCTTGACCACTGGGCTACCGCATCCCTACATTTGTATCTTAAAACTGATTCTAAAATTAAATGTGCTTGTGTGTGTGTGCAGCTGTAGATATAAAATTAGCACAGTAAATAAATTGAATAATTATGCTTCTATTTTATTTTTTATGTCGGCTGGGTGGGGTGGTTGGTTTGTCGCTGGTCTTCTGAACCTAAGGTTGCGGGTCCGACCCCGGCCCAAAGCGGTGGATTTTTATGATGCAGAAATTTGACAGCGGCCATGTCGTATGATTATACGGCATGTAAAAGATCCCTAGAGCGTCTGTTTAGCTTGGGTGCTCTCGGCAAAATTAAATCCTAGTAAGGTTCGCATTGCCAAGAGTTCAGGTGCCTCCCTCTGGCGAGGAAACTGGGAGTCAAAATTACTTGCGGTAATTGGTATCGCCTATTTGGTGCCGCGCTAAAAAGTGATGTCAGCTCCTGGGGAATGTACTAAGTCTTCAAAGGTTAAAATACCAATACGCAGCCACATTAGAAAAAAATTTGTTTCTTATAATTATTGATATTTATGGTACAATTTACACCTTTTCTGAATAATGAGTGCACTCATTTTAAAAAGAGACGGCCCTCTGGTGTCGTTCGTTTCTACAATGTGCCCCTAGATCCAAAATAATTGCCTATCCCTGTGTTAGAGTTATCTATGAAATAAAATAAAAAACCCTACATACTAGTATTTACTTTTTTAATGCCCTATTCAAAAAAATTATAATAAAATGTAATCAAATTTGCATGGTTTTTCTACCGTTAAAAAAACTGGTATTAATTTATAATTCAAAAATTAACAATAGTAGTACTAATACTAGTAGTAAATAGTAACTAGTAAAATTGATTAATAAAACTAACAATACTTTATTTCCAGAATCTTACTTGGCAATAGTAAGTTTTATTTGTTGAATTAAATGTACATTCATAAAATATTTGAGACACACACATGTGTAAGAACATACCCAAATTATCAAGAAAAATTAGAAGCAGTAAATGCTAGATATGTTGCTTTTCAATTTTAAAGAATTATTATTATATATATTGATGGATTCTTTTTCCAATTCATGAATTTCAAAGAATTTATTACTATTTACTTATTGATACAATTTCTAATTAGATGTTATCGTTTATGGAATCTAGGGAAATTACTACACCTTTTGTTGTGCATCCTTGAATAACAAGAACAATCAATGACCATAATTGTTATACATATAGTAACTTGCATTACGAAGATCTAGAATATTTTTCTTCCTTTAAGACAAGTAAATGACTTCAAAGAATTACGTTTCCCTATTCACTTATTTGAAACCAATTTATTTCCAAATCGCTTTGCATAACTGCAACCGGGCTCATTTTTGGCTCTTAATCGAAGGCAATTAGAGCTCATGTGAGTAAAAAGGTCAAGGGAAGCCTCATTTCGCTTCAAATTACACCTCAGTACTAACTATCTCACTTACACAGTAAACAATAATCTGCATTCTTAACATTCGTAATGAATTTTTAGAACTCGAAATGCGCAGGGAATGAAAATGGAAAAGAGTTTCCGCAACCTCTTTTTCCTAAAGTGGAAGATTTTCAACATCTATTGTTTCTCCAGAAACCTCAACGGAGCTTAAGGGGGAATATTTCTAAATATATTTTTTTTCTTCCTTTCCTGGTCACGTCGAAAACAATAATGCACCACTAACGCTGAGTACAGGTGTTATTTGACAGGAAAAAATGTTTTTTGGACAGTAAGAATCGGTTTTTAACAAAAGGGATTGAAATTAGCGAGAACACGCGAGTAGGTCACCAATTTCGGATGACCTTCGAATAGGATCGTCCGCAAATTAAAAGTTTCAGGGTCACTTGGCGCGAATTTTTGGAAGTAAGAGAGCTCTCTCTTTCGGTTCGCTGATCTTGGGGATACCGGTTTATTGTTTCACGGAGGAATAAAAAGAGTAGAAACAAGATAGTCTACTAAAGAAGTATCTCATCTCAGGTAAGTCCTTACTATAGTAAAATTTGGCTATCAGATAATGAAAATATTTTTAAAAGCGTATGTAAATCTTCACGACCCAAAGCGTTAAAATTATTTTAAATATTATGTTCTTAAATCTTTCTGAAATTATCTTTGAGTACATTGTAATAAGTAGCTTAAAATAAACTGTAATTGATTAAAAATTTTGAAAATTCGATAAATGTATATATGAGCCTGAAGAATATTGGATTTTCTTTATAAGATTAACTATCTGATATTATACCTTTCAAATTTAGCTGATATTCGTAAATTATTTTTTAAAATAAGTAAATAATTGCTACCTTTTTTATATTTCATAGAAAAATTGAAGCTCATTGTCCTACAATAATTTTCATAGTACATTGATCTAGGACAGTGGTCTTCAAACTTTTTCAACTCACCGAAGCCCTAGAACTAGAAAGTGTTTTCATAGAACCCCTAGAACTAGAATGTGTTTTCTGGAACCTTTATAACTAGAAGATATTTTCCTGGAACCCCCTATTCCACACACACTTGTAGAATAAAGTAATATTTAAAGTAGATCACAACAATAGATCATATAAAGGAAAGTTTAAAAAAATTTTCAGTTATTATTTAAAAAAATTTTAATCTACTTTTAGTATAATTGACTCATTAATAATATTAATATGTGATCCAAGTGCCACATATCCATACATTATGTTTAGTAACTGGTATATGTACTTGCATTTTTTCACACAAACTGTCGAAGTCTAGGTCCTATTGAGAATAACTGCAATCTCAATAATATTCCGAGCTTCATTCGTTTCTATACTTTGTTTTTGTGACCACTCATATCTAAAAAGTTTTTCACACATACACATTGTCCTGAAGGGCATTAAAATGTTCATAGCTGTGTGAGAAATACTGTGTATTTTGAATGAATTAGCAACATAAAATTTAGGATCTGTTCTTGCTTATGTTTAGATTTTTAACATCGAATCTGTTGATATGTTGCAGGTGCTATTCCACAGATATAAAAATGCGCATTTTCCATTAGAAAACTAACTAGTTTTGCAAGACATTGTACTAACGAGTATAAAAGTATCTCGTGGAGCCCCAGGGTTCCGTGGAACACAGTTTGAAGACCACTGATCTAGAGTAATATTCATAGTACATTGTCCTATAGTTGGGGTGGGAAATTGTTTCGGCTCGAGAGCCCCATTATGAAAGAGGAAGATACCGGTGGGCCGCACATTTTTAATTGGTTGCATTCATTAGTTATTTTTTGCATCTTAGAAAAGGCATGAATTGCACCTTAAAAATCAATAAATATAAAGTAAAAAAAATAGTGATAGAGTTTTATTCAATTTATTTACTGTGCTAATTTCGTGTCATCTATAGCTGTAAGAAGCTTTTTTAAAAAATTAGTTTAATGAGACAAATGTACCCTATCAAATTTTTCTACAATTTTTTAACACCCTTTTATAAGCTTCAATCATATGTAACGGAATCTTTGAACTCAATTTTTACCCACTCTAAAAGGTCAGATTAATTCGAAATTTTGCTCACTTGCCCAGGACCAATGACAATACTAGAATTTAATAATTTTGCTCCATTGTCCTGATCAGGTTCATCAGGAGTAACGATTTCCCATTTTCAGATCCCATTTCCAGATTTGGCGACTAAAAGATTAAGTTACAACTTAGTTCGATTAACTATACTACGGTGTTTCTTTTAGTTTTTTAAAACTATAATTTATGAAAAATTAGGTGTGAGATGTCTTGTTGAAATTCTCATCACAGCCTGAAAATTAATATCAGCCAGCTCGCATCCTTATTTACTCTTGTTGATCTTCATGCAAGAAAAACTTGCTCACAAATATATGTTTAACCCCCAAAAAAGAGAACCTTTTCTGTTTTCCGTCTGTTTTGTCGGGCTGCAAGCGAACTCTTTGCAATCACTATTTGCCCAGCCCTATTCAATATTAACAGCCATAGTAGGTTGTGATAGTTCATTTCAACACAGAAATTAACGTAAAATTTTTTCGTTCATATGCCGTATTAAATTGAGTTAAGCTATATAAAATCCCCTCTTTATTATATCTCTTCACTACAGCTATGAGATACGTAATTTATATATTTAACCTTTTTATTGATTTATATTTGACTTGTTTCAAGTTTGAGGAAACTTCAACCATTCGAAGCAGAGTAGATATTTAAAGCATTAGCAAGCTTTCGGAATTCGATATAGTACATGAAACTTTGTTGTAGTTTTTGCGCAAAAAAGCATGGTTTCCGTACGCCACCTAAATTGAAGAATAAAAATAAACTTTTCCACTCAAATATCAGATCTATTGGATATATCAGATCTTTCAGATCTATTGGAAGAGGTCGTTCAGCTGCAGAAACATCCTGTGAACTTATGAACTTGCCATCTCCACCAGAAAAATTTCGTACTTATACAGAATTATTGCTCGACTCTTCTAAATTTACATGTGAAAAATCAATGAGAAATTTTGTTGAGGAGGCAACACGAATAGAAAGTTGCCGTGGTATTGCTGTTGCCTTAGATGGTCCATGGCAGAAAATAAGATACCAGTCCCTCAATTGTATTGCTATAGCTACGAGTGTCGATACTGGAAAAGTTATTGACTTTGAAGTGTTTTCGAAACATTGTCGGTGCAAAACTGCATTTAATTCTGTTCATGAACCATCATGTATTGCCAACTATAGTTGAACAAGTGGAGGCATGGAAGTGAAAGGTGTAACGGCGATAGTTGAAAGATCCGAAGCTCATTATGGCATTCGTTACATAAAATATTTGGGTGATGGAGATTCAAGAGGTTCTTCATCAATACTTGCCCTGAATCCTTATGACACTCACGTAGAAAAATTAGAGTGGGTTGGGCATATCCAAAAACGTATGGGTACCCACCCGTCTTTTGGATCTCAAAAGAAAAAACAGAGGAAAAAAATTAAGTGAGGGAAGAAGCCTAAGTGGACGCAACCGACTCACCGCCATTTTAATTTTCAAAATTCAGAGGTATTATGATATGGCCATTAGAAAAATTATCAATGTTTTATACAACATGAAAACTTCTGATTGGGCTGTTCATTTCCATCTTTTATCTACAAATGAGAGCCCTCAACATGGATTGTGTCCCTCGGGTACAAATCCATAGTGCAAGTTTCAGAAAGCAAAAGCTGAATTTAACGAAAAGCATTATGACCATAAAAAACATACCCATGTGTCATCTTCCCTCATGAATGAAATTAAGCCAATTTTTAGAGATTTAGCTGAACCTAGGTTATTAAAAAAGTGCCTACATGGAAAGACTCAAAACCAGTTAATAATACCATATGGCCAGTCATTCCAAAATCTACGTTTGTGAAGTTAAAAACTCTAAAATTAGGGGGAAATATGGCAATTTCACAATTCAATATGGGCCATGTAGCCAAATTAATCATTTTAAAACATTGTGGTATTGAATCAGGTTTTAATTGTGTGTCATGCTTTAAAAAATTAAATGCACGTAGGATTCGTGTAGCCCAACGAAAGCATTTTGAGATACAAAAAAAGGCTAGATTGCTAAAAATAATGAAAAAAAGAAAATTAGAAGAGTCTTTTGTAGAAGCAGAGGGCAAAGAAAATGTTTCATATGCTTCTGGAAAGTATTAAAAAATTAAATCGTCAAAAATTACAAATTTTTACTCTAAAGCCTGTTTTCTCAAAATGCAATATTTTTCCCTTTATGTACCTTTTTCTCAGAAACTAATTAATGTAGGGTCCTCAAATTTTCAGTAAGTATATTTTCAAGATGTGTACACATTTTAATGGAGGGGATAAGATATATCTCGCAAACTATTTAGATAACGTCTTTTTAAGCTAAATTTTAGGGGGGGGATAGGACACATTTTTAAAAAAATTCATAATTATTTTAATTTTTAGTAAAAAGACAAAACCCTCCATTAAAGTCTTATTGATAGTACATATAACCTACTGTAAAAATTTCATCTATGAGTAGCAAGTAGTTTCTGAGAAAAAGGTACATAAACTTACGTAATTTAACATGGGGCTCCTATGGAAGTGCCGGACCCCCTTAAGCCAGGTGCGATCACTGCATTCTCCTTTTTTCCAAACCGCTTATCTTACCATCTTTTTCCTGAAGAAACCTCTTTTCCTTTGGAGGGAAAAGATTATTATCTTTTCCCTCGGCTTAGGGAAAAAAATAATAATCTGGACCATAGATCTTTTAATTTAAATGAAGGGAATATAAAGTGGGAATTCTGGAGCTCGTGAATAAATATGACACAAATGTGTGTTTAAATTTAGTAAGTGCTTATATTCGGAAGTGAAGGAAGCTCCAAGGTATGTATCAGAACTATTTTTTCTCGAATAAATACTGCATTTTTCATTTTGTATAACAAAATTGTCTTTATTTTCTGGACGAATCTCGTGTTATTGCATATCTGTATGTATAAGTAAAAAAACATTTTAACCCTTTATAAGGCCGTGGGATGTATACTTCCCACCAACTTCATAAATTTTTAAATGTCGATGGGGAACCGTTTTCCCTCCAATGATTTGTAATGCTGGCACTTCGGCTAGCATAACAACCAATTTCTGGATTTTCAAGTCGTAAACGCAAAGAATGAATGGTGTAACTTTTCTAAGCAGCAAAAAAAAAAAACTGTTCCTGAAGACGGGCGATTGATTAAAGTTGGGACCATATCAGAGACGTCTTATGAGCCAACTGGGCCCGGACCCAGGGCCTCGCCTCGTTCTCGGCTCAGTCTTAATATGACCACGATTCGAAAAATTTCAACAATCAAATGTTTTTGTTGTTGTTGTATTCCCTGAAAAACTGGGAATTTCGGATAATATATCAACTGACTACATGTTATGATCGTCATCCATGTATAGGCATTGGCCTACCACCATATACCATTATTACTCATTCAGTCAAAAGGCGGCAGTCGGTTGAGTAAGTTTGTACGATTGTTAAGTCATGCAGATTTATTTGTTTCGGGTTAGAGATTGTAAAAGTATTTGGCAACGTATGCTATGTACTGTCTACTTTTAAGAGTCATAGGTGGGGCCTACTTTTGTGTAAGGATCCAGAGCCTACTTTTGTGTAAGGATCCAGGGCCTATTTTTGTGTAAGGGCCTAGGGCCTTCTTTGTGTAAAGATCCAGGGTCTACTTTTTTGTAAGGACCTCGGGCCTACTTTTGTGTAAGGACCCAGGGCCTACTTCTATGTGGGAGCCTAGGGTCTCAAGATGTCTTAAGACGACCCTGGACCATATGCCAAATTTACTAAACGTATAAACATTGCCGTCTGCGCTTTAATAAAGTACATAAGGGAACAAGATACGTTTGCACAGCTTGCAATTTACAACGCATTGATACCTGATTATACTGAAATTTTATAGAAAGAAATATGTATAAATTCTTAATCTTTTGAATACTAAAAATGTATCTTTTTTATAATTACTTCTGTAAATTTTAGTATTTGCAAATTATATTTTATAAATACACCATATAATGTGACATAAAGAGAAATGCAAAACATAAAATGTCATATCATTAATATTCCCAGTGGGCGTTGAGAAACGACCCCATAAAAAAATTATATTAAAAGTCAAATTAATGTTAGGGAATAAGTGAAATTAGTTTGTTTTTATAAATCAATTTCAATTCCAAAAATATTTTAACATAACTTTACCAGAAAAAGAAACGGCTGTATAAAGGGTGTTAAGTGAATGTTTACGTTTCATAAGAGAGTATATAGAGGAGAAATTCAATTATAATCAATTAAAATATTATTGTAATTACTACATCGTTTTTCATAAATTTATTATTATTGTCTATTCTGTTATTGTCTTTCTTTTATTTTTATAAATGATTTGTAAAGCGTTATTCAAATGCATATTAAGCATTATTTTATATAGGCTAGAATTATGTTGTCATCAAGTCTCAGATTAGCTTAGATAAAACCAGATTTGACTTAAGAGATTCTTATTTTTTAAATTAAAAAAAGACATATTAAAAACAATTTCATTTTGAAAAAAAAATGTTTTAATTAAGTCTAATTAAAAAAAAGTTTTCAAAATTAAATGGCAGAATGTGGTACAATAAAGTTTAATTATTGTTATTATCTAAATCTGAATTATATAATGCTATTTGTTTCCTGTTTTACGATATTTGTATCGAACATAAAACCATAATATTCATGATGAGTATCTCTGTCATTTGTAATTTGATCGCTTAAAGGACCTATTCAAAGATAACATTGTTTCTACGAGGGAACTGAATTAATATTATTTAAAAACAAAATGTAAGCAATTAATTCCCCATTCTTCCGTAGTGATTAAGAAATAGAAAATTATTTTTTTTAAACATAGAGTGTTATTTTGAATTATTCTGAGAGAAATCCTTCTCCTTTTTTCAATTACTTATTTTTCTGCGAAAGTAACGCCTTTTTTTTGTAATTGCTATGACATTTATGTATTTAGAATTGTAATACATAGAGAATATATAGAACTGGATGTTTTTAACTAAATTTCGACACCGGACCTATCCAAAATCCATTTGCTATTTTTAAAAATATTTTTTTAACCTTTTTGATTAATTTCATTTTTATTTCTATTATTCTAGAAAGCGATACCATTTTTAAGAATAATCTACTAAAAAAAACGTTTTTTTTTTCTATATTTTCTATAAATATTTATATTTGAAAATCTTGATGAAATGTAAATAGATAATTTCTGAGATATCATCGTATAATGTATAATTTACGGTCAATATCCGCCCCGGGCCCTGATGGGATCAACTACAAGCAATGGCGGGAGATAAACCCAGGCTGCAAAATCATTTCGGCAGTTTTCAACCCGTGGGTTAAGCCTTAAAAAATTACTGATTAATTTTACAATACATAAAAAATGTGTATTAAAAATGAATGTGTAAATTTTAAAAAATTCAACAAGAATTGATGAACGATAGAATAGCAGGAAATATTGTTTATATGCTTTTTAAAAAACTCTTTCGCTGTATAATTTACAGTATTTATTGTATAACTACTCTAAATTACTTTAAGTATAATTAAAAGTTTTGAAAAGAAGAAGAAATAACGAGTGCCTGTGATCTCTTGCATTAAGACTTTGAATGAGAGTTCAAATTCTGAACACATTCAGAAAGTGAAAAAAAATTTCTTAGAATTTCAGTAAGTTTGAATGTTTGTAAATATATATCCATTTACAATACTACCTCTTTAAAACTAAAATATTTAAAAATACATCATTATTTATTTTTTAACAGGAAAATTTAATACTTATTTAAGAACTAAAGAAAATATGGAACACATTTTTCGTATATGAAAAAAAGGATTAATTCTAATTGCGTGTGAAATAAGTGGTATAATACAGTATGCCATTTTCAGTTGCATAATAAAATTTTAAAATAGTAATAATTTTTGCAAATTTTTTTGCCTGAAAAAATTTACGCTTCTTTAACTCCAAGCAAAGACAACTATAAACAAAGAAGTATGACTGCTCACATCAAAACGAACAATATTTATACAGAACTTATGGTAAAATCCATTCATATATTGCAAGGAATACAAAATGCAAAGCGGGTCAACTGGTAAAACGGTGAATCCTAGGCTAATATTAGGCTTGAAGGCTTGAATTTGTGATATATTAGAAGATCCTAAAGAACATTTTGTAGCATGCATTCGGTATCAGAAGAATCCCAAAAAATGTGTAATGCTGGTCGGATCCTGCTTCCCTTTAATCCCCCTTGTCTACTCTCGGACTCGGCTAGATGTGTGCGAGGAACTGAAAAATCAGTCGACATGATTCACTCTAATTATGTTATTGACACAAAATATCAAGCAAGCACAGCAATAATCTAATTAAGATAAATGATCAGATAACAGAGCGCGAAGGTGAGACTCGTAAGCCTGGGAAGGATATACAGACCCTCAACTGATTCCCCGATAGCTTATACAAGCTCAATATAAACTCAATAAAACCTGTACTTTTATGAAGTCGAGTCCTACAGCTGAGGCCTTGAATGCAATCCGTATCCGGATTTAATCACCGTCGAGTGATCCTCTGTTAGACTTCTTCAATTTATAAACTCAGATTTGCACTTAATAATTTCACGATCCTCCACTCACCAACTAACTCTCAAAACTCGCAAATACAGAATTTATATAATATACTTAATTTGCATAAGCACGCTTTCTTCCTTCGGTGAAAGTTGGTTGGTAAAATTATTGCCCCAGAAAAGTCGACAAGGGGTTAGTCATAGGCGCGTATAGATCCGTCACAAGTGTTACAATCCCTCTTTCACTGGTTGATATTGTTTTTGATTTTTATTATTAATGCCACACTCTAAAGCAATACCAGGACTAGTGGCAGAATGCCCAAAGAAACCAAGCTCACCCGAAGAGGATTTAGAGCTACAAACCGATCCCTCAGGAAATAGGGCTAGTGGCGATAGACTTCGTATTTTTGAACCTCGGTCAAGTGACGAAGACGACAACTGAGCTGGTATCTCACTCTGTACGCTTCCACATTCAGCCAACGAGTGGACATTGAGCCACGACCGATCTAACCATTATCAGCCCCTTTACAATGAGAAGGCCAGAGCTCGAAATCTCGACTCACTGGCCGCTAGTTTTAAACCATAATTACTTGGCTCCCGCGGTCCACGTCTTTCAGTGGTGCACACCAGTGCTCCTCGACCATTCCGCGGACCGGTCAATGTTTGGTAATTTTGCTGCGGCCCACTGAAAGGAGGAACGTTAATTGTTTGTATTTCAAATTGTTTTAATTTAATAATATTAATTTAATTGCATTTAAACATGCCTTCAGAATAATATACCCGAGAGAAATGCACCCATAAAATCGAAATAATTTAATGTTACTTAGGTGAACCTGTACTATTTAATCCACTGACCGATACTCGTCCGCGGCCCGGGAATTGGAAACCGCTAGTGCACTCCGTGTAATACAGTGATACTAAACCTGTGGGCCTCATGTGGCCCACGAGCCTTTTCTGGGAGGCCCAGTCATGGCCCATTGCACTAAGAAATTCAATTATTTACAAACAATGCACTAATAATTTAGGGTGAAATTCTATCAATCAAGCAACCAAATCTATCAAGTTTGCTATCAATCTGTTTCTTTTGTTAGTTGAGTGTAAACAAGAGGCTTAGTCATGGATGAAAGGAAATCGATACTATCCCATAACTCAGTAAAAAAATGCATAAAAGTACATATTTTTTGTGTGTGTTTGATAGAAAGGTTAATATAGTATTAAAGTAAACGCCGAAAATAAGTTAATATTTTGTTCAATTTTGCTTTATTCAATGCTGCTTTGGTCTGTAAGTGTCCTCTCCCCCATTATCCTCATGTTGCGGCACTCTGTCCTGTGTATGTGGCGCGGCGAGAAATAAGGTAGAGTACCCCTAGTGTAATCCTCAGCCCACAGAGGATTACACGAGGATTATCGAAATGATTTCTTTAAATAGTGCAAATCGCATACATATTTGCTTTCTTCAATATATATTTCTCCTTTTCTTTCTTCTGTTTTCGTAATACCAGATCAATTCGAACGACTACAACTTCTTTTAACTACCAATAGGAAAGAATTGGCCCTTGATGTCCAAGAGAAAAACTGTTCATTCTGTTACGTACTGTCACTCTTACTTTTGTCGGCAGTTCGTTGTATATGAAATTAATCACCAATAACTAAGAATTAGTCATTTACTTACAAAATGAGCGTTTTGCATATGTCTTCGGAAATGAAATGTTTCATTTTTTGAAGTATTGGATACTGAACTCTCCCTGTGTACGCGCACGTTAATTTGTATTATATTATTAACTGATACACCCATTCTTCGCACGGGGGAATTGAAAAATTAAACAATACAGATTAAAGGACAAAGAAGTTTTTAATGAGTTAATTTTACGTGAATTGCAAATCAAACAAAAAAAAAACCTTTTTGCATATTTCAATTGAACAAAAAAACCATATTTGTTAAATTTAAAGTCTGAAGGTCTAACAGCTGATAAAAAGGATTTTTTTTTATTTGTAACACCCGAACTCTTTTATGGGTCGATTTTTGAAAACACTTTCCAAAGGTAATCTGTGCTCAGCAAATGTAACACATTGTTACAAATTTTGTGTAATGAACGCTTAAAATAGAGTACATAATTTAAATCTGGATGTGTAATATGAAAAAATTACTTTTTGTTGTATTTATTTTATGTCAAAATTATAATATTTGCAAGCAGCGCCGTTCCTTACATTATAATGGCGATTCAATGGAAACATTGCGAAATGCTGTCGATAGAGACAAGTTGGCATCATTTTTGGCGACCACGTTGGCAACTGGGCAATTGATTGAACGGTGCAGAAGTAGCTTTGCTGTAGCGCCACCTGGAGGGGAGTAGCAACGAAGAGGATAGCACAAAAAATACATATACATGCCAATTTTCATAGTGATCAGCTGAACGGTGTTGGAGTGAAGCGATTTCATATATACAAACATCCATTTTCATATATATAGATTAACATTAAAGGAGAACCTATCCAAACCAAATTTCTCTGTGCTTGGTGACCATGTTGGCAACTTGGCGATTGATTGAACATGCAGAAGTTGCCTTGCTTTAGCGCCACCTGGTGGGGAGCTACAACAAAGAGGATAGCACAAAAACTTTCTCCACAAAAAATATACATGCCAATTTTCATAATGATCGATTGAACGGTGTTGGAATGAAATGATTTCATATGTACAAACATCCATTTATATATATATATAGAGAGAGAGAGAGATTTGAAGATATAAATTCCGTTCATCCCAAGTGTAATAAAAGCATCTCTATTTTAAATTAGGTTTTTGTTTCAGATAACAGATATCAACTTTATAGATTAGTTTTTTTAACATGGAGAATTATTTTGTCAACAATACTTCCTGATAATAGCTTGTATTTGCTTATTTTTTTAAAAAAAATCTCTTTACATTATGAAAGTGTTATGGCTTTAAATAATTCTTATCGATTGCAAATTTTTAATTTTTTTTCCAAATAGATTGCTACAAATGTTTGATATAAAAAATGTATCTTTTTTTTCATTGAGTGTATTCCCCTCTTTTTATCTTCACTTATTATTTTTTACTAAAGCACGACCTAGATGGTGCATAATTATTTTAGATTCTTTTTTTTTGTAACAAAAACGTTAGTATTTAATCGTTTTATTTAGATCATCTGATAAGGGATTGTAATAGAAAATTACGTTAGGGTGATTTCTAAAGTATTATGTATAAAATATTCCACTCAGAGCTGCGATTAAATTTCATTGAACTTTTGTCCATAAAGTTTCCAGTGCTTCATGCTTACCATAGAAACATTTCATTTTTTAAGAAATCAATGAATTGCATGTATCGTTTCTTAGCATAGTAATCATCAAATATTGGATACTAATTTGGTATGTTCTTTCTTATGTTAATATCTTCCCCAACTATTTTCCCACCAATTTCTGGCTCATGAAACCTTCAAAGCCATTCTAAATCTGGAAAATTTTCATCGAATGTGAGTGTTATAAATTTTGGAATAGTTTTATGATTTAGATAAAAAGTTCTCTATCCCGAAATATGTTCATCATTTTTTAAATGCCTTATTATTTTACTTTGAGCAAGTTTTTGAGAGTTTTATTTATATTGGTTTTCCAGAGAGTAGGCAAAGGTCAATATTACATTGTAAAATGATATTGCAATTTGTTATTCCAGCCATTATTAACCTCGAAATGATTAGAAAAGAATGTTCGTAATAAGATAAAAGAACTTATATTACTGAGCATGAAATACATTTTCTGCCGTTATTTGTAGATCGATGATGTTATAAATTACCAGCAATTTGTTTTCAAATCTTAAGTTGTTTAATTCCATCCATTATTATCGTTTCAATACACAATGATTACATCATTATCGTTTTAATTCTTAAATACTTCACAATTGTTATAATTTTAATTTTTAAATGTTTTTATATTATCATTTTAGCTCTTAAATGCTTTCATCGTAATCACTTTATCAATAAAAAAGTTAATTACATGCATATTATGTGCATGAACATAACAATAGTTATTTTTGTACTAAGCATTTAATATATATCTCTTTTTACTTTCCTGCTTAATTTTCCTTGAATAAGGATTATGTTGAGCTGAATCTATTTATTGCAGAGTTCATTGAATTACTGGAGTTATGGAAACCACTGGAGAAAAACCACCTAATCCCGATCAGGAGATTATAAAAGAGGTAAGGGTTTCAAATTTAAAACATTAATTAATTAAACAGAAAAATTGGTATTTATTTACTGTAAAAAACAAAGGAAATTTTCCTTTTTGTGTTTATTAATATTTTGCTAATTGTGTAGAGTAAAAGTATTTTATTAATTCTTTTTAAATTATATCCTTGTTCTATTAATATAGGTTCTACCTATTATAGAAGTGTATATTCCATTTATTTAATATTTATCGATCGTAAACTAATTAATAATAATAAAACTATGGTCTGCTTTGTGAAAAAATCTATCCATAAATTTTTAAACAATTATAAAATTAGTAATTATGTAATTAACTTTTTAATGATTACAATGAGATATGCAAATTTTTTCTTTAAAAATCCACCTGATTACATCTAAATTGGCTTACAATTAAAGTCAAACGTTTGATGAAATCCCCTAAAACTGTATAATTTTTACTCCATAAGTTGTGAAATTATAAATTTATCATTACTAAATTGTTGACTTCATCACAGCACTAATATTTATTTTTTAAGTTAAAACTTTCATACTAACCCGTAGGATATTTACATTTTAATTTCTCATTGCAGTTTAGAAAGAATCTTTCCGATGTTCTGACTTCTGCTCATACTGATAAAATACTTATAAAATGGCTAAGAGGTAAGTGTTCCTTCATTCGATACTGAAAAGTAGTAGAATATAATAAATCTCTCCATATATTTTTCTCAATTTTATTTTTTTAAAATAATCATATATAAATGCTTTAATTGAAATAAAAGTTTTCCTTTTTTTTGTTGAGTGATTAATTGACAGTATATCACCGTTAGATTTCGGTAACAAATAGAAAAATATTTCAAGATAAAACAATATGAGTTATCGAATAGAACAGTTATATTAATTCCTAAATGAAGTTATTAATTACATTAATCATAGTAATGTGAGGAAAAGAGGTAGAGACTTTTGCAATTTTTCTTTCTAAGGTTTGGCAACAGTGCTGAATGAGAGGTAGTAGACAACATTTTTATACAACATGTCGCTCGTCTTTCCTCGTAGTAGTTGAGATGTAGCAGATATTTCCATATAGCAGCTCCATTATCGATCTGCACCCAGAAGGAAAGGAGAAAAGAAATTTGCTTTTTGTTTACGGAAGGTGTGATACCTACGCTGGATACAGGGACGTCTTAAGGCATTGGCCAACTAAGCCCAGGGTCTCGGCCTCTTTACTCAGTCTTAAGAAGATCACAATTCGAATAATTTCAAAGGTTGTAATAGTCTCACCTGCGCACCTAAATGTGTAAGAGGATTGGAAGGAACACTAGCCATAATTCAACAAAATAATCTAATTTATTCACGGTATTAATCACCACACAAATTCAATCGATCCAGTATAAGAGATGCTCCCAATTAATCACTATGCAGACAATAAACGAGATAAGCGAGATATGAGAAAACTGTAATACTAAGCACAGTTACTCAAGATGATCACTTTGACTTCTTAGCTATTTAATCTGGATTTAATCCCAGTGACAATTCGTCACCTTAAATAATTCGATTATCAAATATTAAATATCCTCTCGATTCACATTCAATTTGATTAATCTCTGCTCCGATAGCAATCTATCCTATATCTCTCTTCAATCTGAAAATCTAGACTATTCATAGTAGTCTTAATTAGCAAAATCATGTTTTCTTCTTCGAAACGGAATTTTATAATAAAATAATTTTTAAAGACCAAAAATTCCCCATAAAGAACCAGTAGTAGAAGGAGCTCAGAAAGAACCATCACAAGGTCAAACGTTATTTCCGGTTGTATTCAGGGGCATCTTAAGACTCTTTGAGGCCCTGGGCCCTTATGAAAAAGTAGGCCTTACCTGAGATCTTTAAAACAGTATATAACATGCATTGTCATTTGCTCGTTCAAACGATAATTTGAAACAAATAAACGTGCAATCTAAAAAACCTTGGCACAAAGCGGCTCGGCAGATGGCCGCATTTCGCATGATTGCATATGGTACTAGGCCTAGGCCTAGACATGGATAACGGTCATCACATAATAATGCAGTCTCACCACTGTTGCCAGTTGACATGCAGTTTGAAATTCCTGTTTTTCGGAGAATATGTACGGGAATAATATTTGACTATTAAAATTATCCTGATCATGATCATATTAAGACAAAGTCGAGAACGCGAAACGAGACCCACAATTAAGGCGAGACCCTGGGCCCGGGCCCAGTCGGCACATGCCTTAAGTCGTCCCTGGTTGTATTCTCCGAAAATCTGGGAATTTCGAGCTGGTGAACTGGCTACCTGTGATGACCATCGTCCACGTAGTCATCCATCGTCCAAGCCTAGGCCTACCACCCTATATCACCGTTACTCCTTCATTCAAAGGCAGTCGATCGAGCTGGTACATGTGATTGTAAATCAAGCACATTTGTTTTTTTCGGGTTATTGTTTGTACGAGCATTTGAAAACGTATGCTATGTACTGTTTACTTTTAAGGGTATAGGTGGGACCTACTTTTGAGTAGGGTCCCAGGGCCTCAAAAAATCTTAAGACGTCCCTGGCTGGACACTAGCCATCCCTCTCATCACTATACTCTTCTATCAAAGACTTGCACATTGTCCTCAACGGTTGACGCCGAGGAACTGTCCGATCTTTCGTCGTCACATTAAAAAGTTCTTCCTTATTTGAAGCGCTCTATCCATTCGTAGATCTTACTTTGCGATAAACAGGTGTCACCATACTGCGCTTGCATGCGACGAATCATTTCAGCAGGTTTCAACCCGTCCACAAACAAAAAGCTAATCACTGTTCTCATTTCCGCCTTGGTGCAGCTAAAAAATGGAGCTGCCATCTTGAAAGGTCTGCTACATCTCAAGGACTACAATGGACGACGAGTGACACGTTTTATAGAAGTGTTTTGCTAATTACCCCTCATTCAGCACTGGATACTAGCGCTGTTGCCAAAACTTTTTTTTATTTCTAATGGGCTGCGGATTGGTGTTTTACCACTGGAGATCTAGATCATTCCCGGAAGTTGGTATCTCTTTTTACAGTGCGGCACCAATCGCCACAGGTAATTTTAACGCCAAGTTTCCTTCCTAGAGGGAGGCACCTGAGCTCTGACGATGCGAACCTGAGCTAGGATTTATAATATTGACAAGAGTATCCAAGCCAAACAGATACTCTAGGGAACTTTTATATGCCGTATAATCATATGACATGGCCGCTGACGATTTTCTTCATCATAAAAATTCACCAACTTGGGCTGGGGTTGAACCCGCAATCTTCAGTGCAGAAGGCCAGCGACAAACCAACCACGCCACCCAGCCTTGGGAAGAGAAATTGCAAGACCCCTTTACTTTTTGACTTTCCCTCTTACATTTATAAGAACGAGACGTTTTCAAAGATAAAAGAAATTTAAAAAGTTGTCGAGGATAGACACGATTAGCATAATAATTTGCAACAATTTTTTCCGTAAATAAATAACTGCTTTTAAAATACAAAGTGACAAATTATATTTAACAAATATTTTCCGGAAGTATCAAAAATGATTACTTATCTTTAGAGTTAATAGAAGAAAAAAAAAAGAAATCGTTACATTGATATATTATCAGAACATTTCCCTTCTTTTTCTTATTTTATTAAGGAGAGATTAAGTTTATCAGATTTATCCCATCAGATAAAATGAGAGATTATCATAGGAAAATAGAAAGAGTAATGTAAAAATCACTTAAGATGGCAGAGTCAATTTTGCTTTCAGCCATATAATATATGATAACATTTACTTGATCCCGAACTCTAATGTTCAATTGTATGCAAAAAGCATAGGTTTTTGTAGTAGTTTTCACGATTCAATGCTATTTTACTCAAGGAATTCAAGCACGTATATCATTCAGGAAAAGTTTCCTAATTCGATTTACAAACGTAATTTTCCAATGTGGAGGACAAATGTTGTAACTTTATTTATATTTATTTATTGTCTAGAAAGAAACTTGTATGACTTTGATTTGTGAGATGTTTTACCAGAGCTATACAAAGAACTATTAGCGAATAATTCTGTAATTTTGAACCATGCTCGAATAACGAAGATGATTGTTTGGGCAGGGATTCATTAATTTTCAAACTTCCATATCAAGTTATTTGACCTTGAATTCGTATCCATGCACATTGGTTCTTAAATGACGCCTATAATAAAATCAAATTTCGCGAATCCCCAACTCAATTTGAATTAGAATACTCATTTCATTAACGATTTAACTATTTTGTGCCTTTGGTGTGCTGTGAAAATTTGAAGAGAGAGGTGCTATAGTTCAGGTGTTATCATTGTCACTCTACCGTGGTTTAAAATCGTGAGGCCCGTGGGCACCGAACCTCGTATTGCTTAACAGTACGATAAAAATTAAAATCAAATTAAATCGCATGCGCAAGAACTAAATAAACATCTATTATTTTTTATTTGATAATGCGAGATACATGCTTCTTCCTTTTATTTACTTATTTTTTTTTGATTCATCAAAAAAGTGGTTATTTTTACAAAACTTGATCCAAAGGATTTTACTCTTCTTTCTCATATTCTTAGAGTCTTCCTTTAATTTTTCAAATTTTGATTATATGAAACTCTTTGATGTTACGTGGATCGTCTTTCAAACCTTAGAAAAGGTGAACGTAATAAACAAGCAAGCTCTTTCAAAATAAAGTGTAATTGTTTCTGGAATCAATCAATACACGTAAAATACACGCTAGCACGAATTCAGAGTTCACACAACAATATAAAACCGTAGTCAGTGACGTATTAGGTCACTGAACCACACAGTTTGCTGTCAAGCGTGGCTGACTCTTTCCTCAGCGTCTCCCCTTCGTATGGGCTAATCGTGTCTTCTGGAACTTTCTCGCGAAATAATCATCCTAGACCAGGAGTCGGCAACCTATGGAGAAAAGAAAACAAAAACACCCTCTGTTTAAATATGACTCTTAGCTTTAAATATTCAATTCAAATAAAAAACAATTGCGTATTACTTGTAAAATGAAACATCTGTCACCCAGGCTCTGGCAACTTTCATTCCTTCCCTTCGGGAAGGGCACGACAACAACAACAACATGAAAAGATCTCGAAGATAACTATCGATAAGTCGACAGCTTCTAATTTCTGTACGTCGTTGTCGGAGTGATTTAATTATTTGAAGAAAATAGCCTGTGCTTCCGCTTTTGGTTCTACATATCTCTGTGAACAATTTTTTTTTGTTTTGAGAAATACATTTTGAGACCACAAAGAAGTTGTTACACAGCTGAACATTCAGAATCATGTATCAAATTGAAAGTCACAAATTAAATCCCTGATATTGCAATATTAAGTAGAGCTTAGCAGGGACAAGTTTCGCATTAAATTTTTATTTCACTATATTGCTTGAATATTTATACTTTATGTTTATTTCTTATTTTAATAAATCTTCTTAAAAGATGTATAGTATATGTGCAATTTTTATTTTTTAATTTATGTTAAAAGAATAGTTATATTTTACGTTGCTTATTTTAATGTTACAAAATGTCTTTAAATGATGCATAATTAATGTTTCATCAAACTTTGTTTTTCACCTTTATTCCCTAAGTTTGTATGCATTGCAGTGGGAATCGAATTGTTTCAAATATTTCCTACTGCTTAGCATAATTGGTAACCAAATTAATCGCCAAGTCGGACGCTAAAGTCCCACCTATCATTTAAAAAAATTTTTTCAATTCCTTCTCTTAGGCTCACCCTCTCTATATATTTACATATTTATCTTGTTCAAATTTTCAATCTTTAATGAAATACTTTCTATTCATCCAATCAGGTTCAAATGAATATTTTCAACTTGTAGTGGATGACACTTGATGTTAATACATTTTTTCAAATATTAATTCCTTAATTAAATTAAATTAATTACCGGTTTTTGACGCCAACTTAAATTCGTTTCCACTGCTGTACCAATGTAATTGTTAAAACAATGACAAAAGTTGGCATCGAAAATAAGTTTTTCAGCCGAACTAGCCAAACCGAGTATGCATTGTTACAACAATGTAAACACATTCACACAAACAAATCTCATGCTCTTTTTTCAATTCCTACTATTTTAGTTCACTCTCTCCCTATATATATATATATATATATATATATATATATATATATATATCTTGTTCAGATTTTCAATCGAACAAAATACTTTCTATTCATCCATTCAAAGTAGGAATTGACTTAATTTTTTTTTAATATTACTTGTTTAATCTGAAAACGATCTTTCCTGCCAAAGTACAATTTCAGCAGGGAAGCGAAGAGAGTTCGAAATTTTCGTGACTGTATTATGGTCAGATAAGAAGGATTTATAGTATATGGTATTCAGTGTTACATAACTGCTTTGAAGTAAAAAAAAATGCATTTTTTTTAAAAATGATGATACAGATGAAAATGAAATTGGGCTTAGTAGAAACTTTTTAAGTATGCTTAGCTAGGGATATTGTTCGGAAATTTTAGAAAAACAAGATAGCAACTCAGAAAATAAATGATTCTCAAAAACTTATTTTTAAATTCTAGCCATTAAGCACCAAAAAAATGGTAAATTCATTTTTGGTCAGCTGTTTAATAGTATATTTATGTTTGTCTTCAAAAAATCTGAGTGATATTTAAGAACTGGTTTTTCATTCCTGGTTATATGATTTAATTGGATAAAATTATAATTTAAAATTTGTGGGCAAGGGAAAAAATATTAAATGTTCATCAATGTATGGTTTCTGGAACTATCTTATACCGTGATAAAATTTTATATTAAAAAAAACAAAAATGTTTAGTCTAATTCTACCGCTAAACAATCCAATAATTTTAAAATGAAGCATTTATTATCAATTACTTGATTGTATCACATTTTTTTAAAAATCTTTTAACTGACACAAACTGTTTACAACTATAAAAACTTCCTTTCATCTTTTATTCCGAATTTAATTTTATTAAAATTCTTCTCCTTAAAATGATTATTTATGACTTTTCCTTTTAAAAATGATTACCTATGTCAGAAAGAAATATTTGTTTCTATTTGTTTGCACACGACGTTGTAACTATTACATTTCCATTTTTTGAGCATTGATTTTTCCCTATTTTCTTTCCCGCCTATTTCATGCTTGGTCTGTGTTCGTTATCAGAAATATTCAAATAAATCTCACGAAATTAATTCAGATCATTTTAAATGTCATTGTGAACGCCTCGAAACTCTCCTTTAGTATTGTGCAGATATCGTGACAGAAGAAATTTCCTCTCAGCCCATTGTCCTATTGTTTGCTTATTATTTTATGATTATGACATTAGAATAACAGTTTTTCGAAAAAGTAACACTGAATCGCCTTTTCATATATCTTTGTCTGGTTGCCATTGTTCTTATTTCATAACAGATAATTTTAAAATACGGTCTGGTCGTTTTACGTTAGCCTGAAAAAGATGAATTTGACATTTCTTTGGGAATGTTTATATATAAAGGATGTCCCCCGACAAGGGATTGCAATACCGGTATACTGGGATACCTAATACTGGTATTTTGAGACATTTGTACAATTTTGTGATACCGGTAATCACCAGTTTAAATACCGTTTTTTCGGTATTTATTAGAAATTTTTAAAATTGTCTCAACTATATGTTTAGGGATAGCCAACACAGCAAAATAGTGTTACGAATTTTGTATAAAATAGCGTAAATAATCTGTATTTGGATATGTAATGCATTCATATTACTCTATGCTATATTTATTTCATGATAAAATTGTAATATTCACAAGCAACGCCGTCCCTTACGTTATAATGGCGATTCAATGGGAATTTGGCGAAATATTGGCGATAGAGCCAAGCTGGCATCATTTTTGGTGACAAACTTGGCAACCATTTTGACGACTTGGTGACCATTTTGGTGACTTGGCATTCATGTTGGTGACCATTTTTGGCGAGTTCGAGACTCTCTTCTAGAAATTAGTGGAGAAATCCACTAATTTCACGATCTATGAAGCAAGCGCATCTTTCTCGAACCATCGGCCACGGCTATAAATAGAGCGATACTCGCCGTAACAGTCAGTCTACTTGTTTAATTTTTCCCCTACTGGACATTGCGTCACCACTCATCATTACACACTCTCTCATCCCCCATGGGCAGCCATTTGAGCCAATATCCTCACTGCTCTACATCCAAATTGGAAGACACTCTTTCTTCCACCAGATTCCAAAACCGAACCACCCAAGATCTTCGCCTCGAAGCCCCGCTTACTGGCACGCCTACCACCACTCGGCCAATAGCCAAGCTCCTACGCTCTAGCATGAAAGTTTAACTTTATCATGACCAATATAGAACTTTTTTTCTAGCCATATACGGGTCTGAGGGTTCCCAGAAACCCATGCACCCGGAAACATATCCGTAGTAACAGTCAGTCTGGTTTCAATCAGCGAGTAGTGAGTGTGGTTTTGACAAGCGATTAGTAAACTTGCCTTGATCGTGATTAGCTCGGCTGTGCTTGTGAATAAGCTTATATATACGGGTATTTTAAATACTGATAATTGTGTCTAACTGCTGTTGAAGGTGTGAAATTCTTCCGATATTTATTCTGCGAATTTTGCTATTGAATCCTGTGTTTTGAAGGATTGATTTTCGACAATAAATTTTCATCGCTCTTAAAGAACTGTTTTGTTGTTTACGACTGATTTTGCATAAAATCCTCGAACCCCGATCTACGTAACAATAGTATAAATTTTTGTTTTTATGTCTCCCTAACTAGTGAAATTAATTTTAGACTGTGGATATAAAGGCATCGTACAATCAAGAAAAGTGATAAAATATGTGAATCATCCAAGAAGGCAGGTCAAAACTAATATTACAGCTCAGAGCGATACTGCACACACGTAGGTTTCGTAGTCTGATATTCGCATCTGTGAAAACAAGGCTGTAGTTGTGAAAAAAGTGCGTAATATTTCGATACTTTTTAAATTCGTGAGTTTGTTATTCACATTGTATTTGCATATCATAATTTAGGGTTCAAAATATTATTTTAGATTCATATATATAAATATACTCATAAATAATATTCCATAATAATGAATAAGAATAACTTTAAGGAACATAAAAAATCAGTTGCTAATACTTCTGTTTAGCTTCATTATTTATGTGATGAAAAGAGTATGGTGGCGCAAGGTACAAAATGTTCAAGATTTATAGAATGGTGGAAGAACAAGTGAACTCCATCCAATAACATAATTATTTTTTGTGATATTTACACTATCTAATAAAACTGGAAAAAAAAAGAAGAAGAAAAAACAAAGAAATATATATATATACCTGTGTTTTCTTTTTTCTAAAATTTCTACTACCTGTATTAAAACCGGTATCCCGGTATTAAGATCTAAAATAGTACCAAATATCGGTATTGAGAACTTTTGGTCCGGTATTGCAATCCCTACCCCCGACATCCGTTAATGATTGAAAGTTAGAATGAATACCAGCCATAACCAAAACAAATATAATTTATTAATCCTTTAACAGATCTCACAAACCCAGGCTAGGAAATACACTTATAATAAAGTATTGGTGCAAAAGCGATGAAGATGAGATATTTAATATTTAATTATGAGTAGAATTACTTACTTTTGGAACGTTTGGTAATTTACGTTCTAAATAATCGTAACTCCTATCTCAGATAGTAGACTTCTGGCCGATTTTGATTCTAATTCAAATATCTTATTGACTGAAGCGTCAACTCGTTAATTAGTTAATTAACGAGTCGCTCTCGTCTAACTTTCAATAACTAAATTGATCACAAACTTTTATCACCTAACTCCTAACCTCTCTCTCTCGAGCCTAAAAGTTAGCAATTTACATACATCGTATCTTCTTCTTTGGGAGGAAGTTTTCAATTGAACAATATTTAAAGTAATAGATTTTTCCCAAGAGGCAGGCGTATAGACCTTTTACTTATATATATAAATGAGAGGGTATTATATGGAAAACTATTTACATTTCTAATAATAACTTTACTGGTTTTTAGTAAAAATCCCCAAAATTATCGTGAGTATATATACTATAATTGTTTGTAAGGAACTGTCACTTGTCAGAAAATACTCTTTATTTTGTTCTTATAAAAATTATTTAAAAGAGAAAAGGTTTGCTATTGAATATGTGGTTTAAACCATTGAAAAACTAATTAGACTTCATAAAACTTAGTTAATTTTATATATAAAAACCCTATTTTAAAGATATAACGAGCAGGTCATTTTTGTTTCGAGTCCATTTACAAAAAAGTCATAAATCTAATCTTTTCCTGCTCCGGTACAACCAAGGTGAGCCCACAGAAAGCAGTTGAAACATTGAATCCAAACTTTCCCTTGTTGATTTTCGGAGAACTGTCCATGACAGAAGATACACTCAGCGTCTTTGTATTCTGATTCTTTAGTTAAAAGCATGAAGTTAATTACAGATGATACATCAGAATGGAATGATTTAACCCTTCTAACACTTGAGTCATCTCTAGTAGGTTCAGGTCTAGAAAGTGGGTCTAATTTCTTAACAATGGATCTTTGAATGTTCGATTCCTTTTGCAGTTTTTGAATCTTTTGGTTCCTTCTTTTTGTCCTATTCTTTCCGTTTATCCTCTAACGCTTTTTTTATATGGAGAATCTGATATTACAGAAGAAGATACAGCTTTCTATGTTAAATACTACCTATTATTTCATAATACCCTACTCTGTAAAAATGTACCTTTAAACTGAAGGACAAAACATTGTCAGCTAAAAAAAGACAATAGTGTAACAAACTACAATTATTTTAGTGTACATTATGCTTAACATTAATTTTCAAGTAACATGTGAACTAGCCGGTTTTAAAACGTATAATAAAATATCTTCAAAAACTTCTGAAAAACACAATACGACAACAGCAAGCGGTCAACTCTTACTCCAATGCATCAAGAGAGGTTTATAGTTCGATCCTAGTACCACTAAAGATCCGTCGTGTAGGGGAGCGATGCACGTTAAATCTGTCGAGAGCTCAAACGTCCTCCCGTTGGTGTGGTGTGGTAGTTAGGAGAGGGGGTGCCAGCTCAGGTGTCGTCCGCGTCACTTGACCATGGTTCAAAATTACGCGGACCGTCGCCAAAAGCCCTCGTGTTGCTAATCAGTGCGACGTTAATATTCAATCAATCAATCAATCAATCAATCAAGAGAGGTTTATTTAATTATTTCATAGTTTTTTGTTTATTTATTTTTTTTTTTTTTTTTGCGTTAGCTGCTGCTACGAACAGAGCTAAAAAGTTGGTATTCCATATTTCCCGGCTATTCCATAATACCCTTCTCTTTATATATATGTGCGCACCGGAAAAACTTTTATTTTTCTGGCAACCATCCAAAGGAATTATATTTAAAGAAAATAATAACCCATTCAAAAATAAATCCTTTTTATTTGAATTAAATTACCTAACGATGCATTACTCAAATACTGTGCAAGCAATAGATGTTTAGATCCAAGAGACATGGACAAACTTATAAAGATGTTATAATATGCATTTTTTCCTGTATTGATGCAGTGATGATCGATACAAATTTTTGAGTATTTTTTTTATCTCTAAGAACATTCTTAAATATATGAAATCAAAGAACATTAGGTAATTTGATTCTATTATATCTTCTAAATATTTATAGAATCGTGAGAAAAAGTGGAACATCTTTTTAAACTTTTGTAATATTTTCATCACTCCTGAACAAAACCGAAATCATTGTAAAACCACTGAAAGGAAACTAAATCATGTTGTTAATGGATTAATTATTTCTAAAAAGCAGTTTTCGATCATGGATTATAATTTTTAGCGCGTTTTTCAAGTAGTGTAAAATAAGCGTTATTAGGACGCAAATTTCGTCTTCGTCCTAGTCTTCGTCTTCGTTCCATATTTTGTCGTACCTTTTTCTCAGCCAATAATTAACCGATTGACCTCGGGTTTTCGGCATTTGGTCACATTTATGCCCTAGATCTCAGCCAAATCATATTTAAATTTAATAATTTAAAAATTTTTAAAAAATTTTTTTAAATTTTTTTAAGTACAGTACTACTTTTTGTTAGTAAAAAGTGCATTATTTGCATTATTGTAAAATACAACATGTGAAAAACGCGCTAAAATTACTTGGCCATGCCAATGATTGATATCTTGTTTCCACTTAGAATTAGGCATAGAATGCTTCAAAAGATCAAGTTTCGAATGTGATGAGCATTCACTTATTAGTTTTTTTTTGATATTGGTAAGAATATTAAAGGGAAGAGGGAGGAAGAAGCTGTTCAGAATTCATATATGAGATTACTAGTGCCAGAAACGAAAATCTCCAAAACATTTAACACATTTTTCTCTTTTAAAATCTTGTAGGAAGGTTTTTTATATAATTAGTTTTAACTTTAACAGTTTTGTTGCTTTACTTTTAGTACAATTTTTGATACTTCTTTTACTTTATGTTACTTACTGAAAAATAAAACAGATCTTCCTTATTTATTTATTTTTGTTTTCAAATACCGAGTGTCACAAGAATTGATAGTTAAAAATTATCAACTTATGTACAGATCCCAGAAAATTTTGCGATTTTTCAAAGGTCCGACCTAGAACATTCCCTTAGCAGTCGGAGGTAATTTCGGATTAGGGATTTTATGGCATACAAATATATAAAAACTTTGATGCAATTTATCTTTTTTCTCTAACCATATTTTAATAATTTACACTTTTACATAATAATGTTTATTTATTGTATTTTTTGTGTATTTCCAAAATTCTGAAATATTTATTTATCGAGTGGTGCATTTAAAGATTTTTGAAAAGTATTGAGTAGAAATATTATTTTGTGTTTATGAATATTTTTTAATTTCTTGAAAAAGTTATTTAAAATAATGAATAATAAATGTATAATGGAAAAAAAATAGCTGCAAAGAATATAAATGCTAGAATATGCGTTGAACTGTATATGGCTTACAGAAATAATTTACGTATCGAATTTGATGGTCCAGAATATTTTAAAGCTTTTCGTTTTAATAAATAGATTTCATTTTAAATTATTTTTTTTAATATTCTGGAATAAAACATGATAAAACATATCTTATTTTTAGACGTTTTGAACTGTACTAAGTCTTACATAAAAGCTCAGTCTATTTGACTGAATTAACATGTTGTCATTGTTTCTCGTAAAACATTTTATTTTAAAAAATAATGTCAATTTGTGACACAATAAAAAATTTCCCAAAGATTTAAAAAAAAATTGTTTTCAATGTTTCTTTTATTTTAGTTTCGACTGTAAATAACTTTGTTCACTATTCATCGTGGAATATCAGTACAAATACTTTCTTCACGTATACATCAGTATTTTTAATAATAATAATGAATTGCTAAGAAATCGCGAGATTATCGATTCCGTTTTTGGTTCAACTAAAAGACCTTTTGAGGGAAGTTATGAAAGTAAAGCATCAGCTCAGATGACCTCCAATCTGTTGTGTTGCTTCTTTGTGACGTTAATAAAATCCTACGAATCATTTCCCATTCATCTCTAAGCATTTACTATGTAGATTTTGTTGAAAACTGTTATTTACATCAGGAAACAGAAACAATCATAACGAGGAAATTTCAATAATAACTTTATAGTTTATTTTTTTTCCTCTTGAAGAATTTTTCTTTTACTTTTTTTGTACATCTTTATGTGCCTCGTAAAATTAAGTTTGTTTCAAACAAAATTAGCCAGTTATATAATGAAACGAAAATTACTGGCTAATTTTTTTGCATGTAATTTCTTTCTGTTACTGAAACAATATGTAATAGGTTGAAATAAACTTGTTTTCATTGCGATATCTATGGACTCATAATTAGCTTAATTTGACAATTTAAACCTTTACGATCGGGATTCGTGATGCAGTTTGTAGACCAGTGCCATTTTTCTTTACCGGCGTCTCATAGTAATTTTATAGAATCACTGAAATTTAGTATTTAAAGTGGCGTTATATGCTTTTTACAACGGCAATCATCTCTGAGCAAGTATAATCTAAGAGAGACAAGATTTGCAATATTTTCCCCCAAATAATTAGAAATGAAGAATATTTAATATAATCATCATCATAATATCTAGTATTTCAATCACTTGTCTGTTCAACTGACCTATACAAAAATGTCGCAATTATTTTATATGATCAAGTTTATAACTTTGAAAAGACACGTAGCATTTTCAAATTGGTATTACCCATGAACAAAGTCGTTCCGAAGCTTTTGCCCTTGATTTGTAATTCTTTTCTCTCAAATACTTAAAAAAAAAGAAGATTTAATCTTAATTTGCAGTGTTTTTGCGGTGATATCTCTGTTTAACTGGTAGTGTAATATCATACTTATAAGAGAAGTTAATTATTTTTCCTTGAGCCTCCATTAATTAGGAAAGTTATATTTTCATAGATTATATAGATACATAATAATAATAAATAAGCACAAGAAATGATAGATAGATTAAATATCCAACAAACCAGTGAAGTTTAAATTCTGAAATCTAGAACCAAGAACAAAAAATCAAAAAAAAAAAAAAAAAGAAGTCAACTAACCAAAATAGAAAACTAATAAGTTTTCCATTAAGCTATTACTGACTTAGGACAGTGAAGTAGGGTTAAGCTTGTTTTATAGAATTTGAATCTTCCCCTTCAGCAGAAAATTTATCCATTTTCGTGCAAGAAAAATGGAAGAATATAAACCATGAATATATTTTTAAAAAATATGGTCTAAAATTATACCCGTGAATCCATACGGTAAGGTAGTTATTAATTAAAATAATATTAATGAATATTACATAAATTAAAATAGTGGCAAAAAGATACATTTAAGAATAACAAAGATAAATTTAAGAATTGTATATATATTTCTTCATAAAATCGAATTGAATGTTGGATAAAAATCTAAAATTATTTATACAGTTTTAAATCGTTAACCCCATTTCACTCACAACTGAGAAAACTAGAATAAATTATTATTTGTGTAATTATGTTTAAATTTTTGTATTTTTATATTTTTCAGCTGGAAATTTCAATCTTAGGAAATGTGAATATCTTTTTCGAGAAGTAAGTAAAAATTAAGTATAAGTATACTTTTCATGTAAGCAGTTTAATATTAAACAATATAGATAATTCTATCATGATAAGAATAAGAAAGAATTTGTTTTCATACCACGAATCACTTCTCTAATAATTCGAAGCCAAATACCGATAAAAAAAAGTAGGGTTTTCAAATGTGTTAGATGAAATATTCTAGAATTAGTTCATTTTTAGCTAAAGAATGAGAAACTTGACTAATTGAAAATATTCAAAA